>CAJVPY010002646.1:0-15682 GCA_910591965.1 Dentiscutata erythropus | reverse complement strand
ACCGATAATGACCGGTCATTTTGGGGTCATTTAAGGTCATTTGAAAAATTTGCAAATGACCAGGTCATTTACCATCATTGCTTAAGTGTACTATTTAAAAATGTTGGAATAAACAAGATACATTAAACTATTAATCGACAAATTGAAATTCATAACGGTAAGATCAACTCAAACAAATTCAGAAATAATTAGAAATAATCCCGAAAATAAATACAGATACTTGGGTATGGTCTAATCCAATTATTTCATAAACAAATGCTTTGCCACCGCTTTCAGGTCATTCTGCCGCAATATAGGGAAATTATATGATCCTTGCACTTGGTAATTACTACTGTATATATTTATCCGTTAAGTTTTATTTATATAAATTATCATAATTATTTAAATTTAAATATTCAGGTCAAGAATCTGGCAAACCTTACAATAATATTTATATTCTCGACGTACAAAATTATGTCCGGGTTACTCGGCTAATCAAACATCCACTGCAGGTCAAACATCCACAGCAGGTCAAACACCCACTGTAGGCCGAACAACTGCATCACGCCTGCCTACTACAATAATTATTGTTAAAACTCAGCCAAATATATAACAAACTATTTATTGCAATTGGTGTTGGTGCGGGTGGTGTAATCTTAGTTGGAATTGCCTTTATTGCTGTGTTTTTATATGTAAAAAACAAAGTAAAGAAATAATTGAAATAGCAGACCTATGAATACATGTAAGTGTGAAGAATATATGTCCATGGTTTATGCACCTGGAATATCTACGCCTGGAACAAATGCGCGTGAAATGCCTGTGTATGTAATTCCTGTGCCTGATAATAAAGCAACACAAAATTAGTTTTTATTGTGAAAAGGCATCTAGGCAAGGCTTAAGTTTTATTTTATTTTTATTTTTATTTTTTGATTTAAAAAAATTTAATTGATAAATAATAAAAAGCCATTTTGTCAGAATAAAAGGTAGTCCAATTGATTTTTCCATATGAAATTAAAAATGCAATTATTAAATTAGTCTGCAAATTTAGTTTGATAGCCCATATTATAATTATGAATTCACAGGCTTTACTGACTATTTTTTTTCTTGCTAAATTAAAAAGGAATCCAAATGCGCATTGATTCACTAAATTTTTTTTTTATCATAATAATTCTTTTATTGCATGTTAATTTCTAAAAAACTTGTCAATTTACTTACATAAAATTGGTTAATATATATTAGGACACCTATTGTCTCTATCTTATTTACCTATCTAACACTTTTTGAATAAACTATTCACATTCCAAACTTTAAATTATGATTTATCGGCGCAATATTGTTTCCATATTGTGCCACCTATACTAAAGGAGATCCGATTTATTTACTATGCTTATAAAATTATTAAACCTTAATAAATCTAGTCTAAAATTATTCATTTAAGTTAAAAAAACCATTGGATTAATGCGACGGTCTCATTTGCAATTAATTCCCCATGAACATATCTTATATTGTTGTCTTATTATTCTGATTGCTTGATAATTTCAAAGCTTGACGTTATATTGACTAGATATAATATATATGAAGAATTAGTATTTAATATGATAGATATTAAAAAAAGAATTTAGAGAATAACTCACTAAATATACATGAATTTGTTAATTATCTTTTTCCAAGTAATTGGAGTATTAATAACAGAAGTTGTTCCCCCAGATTTTCTAATTAATATTTCTGCAATTTCACTTTCTTTATTACTTGGAAATGATATAAAAATTATTCCTAAATTATTAGGATTGGTTTCTAATCCTCTCAATTCTAATATTGCTTTCATAACTTCTGCTTCGTTATCTTCATAAAGGCTAATGAATGCTACATCATAAGCAGGTTTATCATGCAATTCTTTATATCTTTTAGCCGCACTAATGCCTTTGTCAAGGGTATCAAATGCATCAACTTTGTTGATCCTTTTAAGGTATTTTAACAATGCATTTCTCATACTCTCAACTGGATGAATTACTAGGATTCGTTTTTCTTTCATAGCGTAATTTATCTCATTAAATTGTGATTTTAATAACGAGGAAGATAATGATAATGATTCAATATTCCATGTAAACCAAAATTTACTTCCTTTTCCTAATTGGCTTTCTACTTTGATTTCCCCTCCATTAATTTCTACTAGACTTTTACAAATTGAAAGACCAAGTCCTGTACCATCTTGTCTTTTGGTTATAGACATATCACCTTGTGAAAAACTTTTCCAAATATTTTGTTCATATTCAGGATCTATGCTGTTGTATTAAATAAAATTATTAGATGATATCTGATATTTAATCTAAAATTATAAAATATTTATTAAGTTGCTTACCCAATACCAGTATCATATAATTCAATCAACAGATTTTCTTTTTTAAGTATTTGACCGTAAGTTGGATTATTTTCATTTTCATCAATGACATCTCGTGATTGTATTGAAATTGTTAGTACTATTTCACCGTTATAGGTAAATTTAACTCTAAAAAATTATTAAATAATTATATATATAATATATTTTAATAGATTTGAAAAGTAAAAATCTAAAAATAAATAAAAATAATTACGAATTTGATAATAAATGAGATAAAACTTGTTCCAGCCTATTAATAAGTATAAAGTAAGTAATAAATTATCATACTGCTTAAATCAAATGCATTAAATCAATCACCTTTCAGGATCACTTTTAACATATCTTGACACTACATCTACATCACAATTTAAAATCAGTTCAATCTTTTTATCACTGGCTTTTTTTCCAAATTTTTCAATTGCATCTTCAATTAAATCTGATAAATAAAATGTTCTGTTTATTAGGGTGATTTTTTGTGCTTCCAATTTTGCTATATCAAGGATATCATTTATTATGGATAACACTACGTCAGAGGCACATGAAACGATATCAAGCCTATCTTTTAGATCATCAGATAAAGTAGCACTCTCAAAGGAAGAAAGAATGCCTACTATCGCTGATAGTGGTGTTCGTAATTCTATAATAAGATTAAAATCAAATTAGTAAAAATAAAGGTTTTATAATTTACATAATAATGGAACAATAATATACCATGAGAAGTATTTGCTAATATTTGATTCTTGATATTATATGCAGCTTCAGCAGCTTTTATTTGAATCTCCTTTTCAGTATTCTCTTTTAATAAATTGGTATAACAAAAGGCTAAACTTATTTGGTTTGATATTTGTTGTAATAATTCTATTTCAGAAACGAGCCAAATGGTATTTGAAGGCCTATATGCTTTTATCCATCCCCAAATATCATTATTTAATTTTATTTCTACAGATAATATCGATGCATTCTTATATACAACATCACAATATACGTCTAAAGAAATAACTATCCCTGAATTATTCTTTAAAAATTCTTGTATATCAGAGGCCGTTTGTGATTCACTTTCATAGTCATCATTAATCTTTGAGGATGAATTTTCTGAATCTTCAAATAAAGCAACTATTCTATTACTCTTAGATTCAAATTGTTTATTTGAAATAATTAATATTCTTTCACTTGGTAATATTTGATAGAGTCCTTTAGCAACGTATTGCAATGGTTCATCTAGGTCTAATTTAGAAGCAATCTTTTCTGATATTAAAAGTAATAATTGCTTTATTTCTTCTTGCCTACATCGTTGAAATATTATTTTCTGACGAAGAAGTGAAAGTTTAATATTAGTACGGATACGAGCAATTAGATATTGAGCAGAAAATGGTTTTGTTAAATAATCATCTGCTCCTTCATCAAGACCTATAAAAAAAAAATAGATATTAAAAAAAAAAAAGATGAAAAATAAATAATAATAAAATAATAATATAAATAAAATAATAATATAACATTAAGAATTTAGTAGTTTTTAATCACCTTGAACACTAGAATCTTCACAAGCTTTTGCGGATAATAATATTATAGGAATCATTTGAGTTTTTTCGTTAGATCTTAACGTTTTTAATAATTCGTATCCATTCATATTTGGCATCATAATATCTATTAAATTCATATTATACAATTATTGTATGTAATAAGTTAAACCATCATTATTGTATAAATAACTTACCACTAAGGATTAAATCAGGTAATTTATTAAGTTTTTCCAAGACTCTTAAAGCATCTTTGCCACTTCGAGCACGATGTATGCCAAATTCTTTTAACAGATCTGCCAGATAATCACTAAAATATAGTAAATAATAAGAAACAATTTATCAATATCTAATATAATTGAATAAGAAATATATATTACCGCATATCATCATTATCTTCAACAAGTAGGATTTGATATTTTTTATTGGTGGAAAGATTAGCTTTCGTTAATATTTTAGTATTATCAATTTCAATGTTTTGATTGTCTATTGACATTTGACTCATTATATCATACTGAGCTTCAGATATAGTGTCATTTATCCATTGAGAACTTTCTTCTAAATAAAGCTGTCGATTAGTGTATAATCGTTGATTATTGTTAGTTCGATCTTCAGTTATGTTAGAATATATTTGATTTGTTGGTAAGTGATCGCATCCTATCGGAAACCAGCATTTAAACGTCGTTCCTTGATTTATTACAGAAGTTACAGTAATATCACCACCATGAAGAGTAATAAGCTCTTTAACGAGAGCAAGCCCTATTCCAGTACCTTCGTGACTACGTGCACCTTGAGATTCTACGCGATAAAAACGCTGAAATATACTTGGAAGGGAGGCTTCCGGAATACCAATTCCTGAATAAATAAATCCGAATGTAATAACGAATACAGTAGTATAGTTGTAGATATTAAATATAGAATTAGGAGTAATATTTATAAGTGGTTATAAATAATTACAGAATTTATCTAATGCTCGAGTAAAATTAAAGAATATCATTAACCTGTATCTGAAACTTCGAGAACTATCATCTTTTTATTGTCCTTGTAATCAAGATATAAGCGGATAGCAATGTGTCCATTCAAAGTATGCTTTAATGCATTTGAACCTTTAATAAGCAAAGTATATATTAGTAAGTAAATTTTGCACATTTTAATGAACACCGTAACAACAAAAAAAATTTAATTTTTATTTTTTTTAGAAAATACTTACAAAGATTATATAAAATTGTTTCATACATATCATAATCCAAATAAATCTTATCTCCTACTGCTTGACTGAATTCGTCAGGAGATGGAATATCTACATTGTACTCCAAGCCTAATTTTTTAGCCATAATTTTAAAGTCTGAAGTTAGTTCTTGAGTATAATCGACTATATTCGTTTCACGATAACGGGCTTTGAATTGATTTGTTTCAAGACTTGAAAACTGTATAAGTATTGGATCACTTTATTAATATAATAGTAATATAAGAGTTTATTATAGAAGTTGCGATATATTTAATATATATAACTAACTTGTAATAAAACGTTAATAAGTTTAAGCAATCGACGAGCGCTACGTCGTACAATTTGAAGATATGACATTATTGACGTATCTCGCGAACTTATTTTAATTACATCTTCAAGCGGTGAAAGCATTAAAGTTAATGGTGCTAGCATAATAAAAAATGAGGTTGAGTATATTTGTGCAAGACATCAAAAAAAATTTTTTTATAGGTTTTAAACGAATACTTTTTAATTCATGACTAATGCCTTGAAAAAACGAGACTTTCTGAAAATTTAGATCAGCCAATATTTTAGTCCGCTTTTTTTCTTCTTCTCTTGTCTTCCCTTGTAGCAAGCATGTATTCAATTGATTTGTGACCAACTAATCAATTATAATATATTTAATTATAACGAAATTAATAAAAATTAAACATGTAAGTTCACATACTTGCAAAAATTCCATATACTTCTCATCAAGTGTACGAAATCGATTAATACCACAAATCAACATAGCCGACAATTTTTGATCTTCACAAAAAGAACTTGCTAAAAAGATTACGGCCTGAGATTCATCTTTTAAAAGAATTTTTACATGTTTTTTCTCCTTTATCACAAGGCTTAACGGCCAAGATTCATCGCATTTTATAAATGAATAGGTTGCAGAGTGTCGTTTTAATGTCATATATTTATCATCGTAATTTTTATCAAAATCTTTAGATAAGTCAATTATTGTGGGGGTGTCTGGAAAATAATCGGGAAATTGATATTCTTTTTTATCGTCTTTATCAAAAGTTGTAGAGATTAGACGCGCAATCATAGATTTAGAACCAGCGTTTGATCTGGATTCGACAAGGTAAACTAACGCATAAGGAATATCTTTACTGCTACTTAATACTTCTGTCGTAATACAGCAGGCTTTTTTTAACGAATCGATCTCTTTAATGAATTATTATAAATGAATAATTATAAAATGAAGCACATTAATAAATAAATTCAAATTATAGTATAATAATCACTTAAATACTAACTAGACATATTGCGTCCAAATTCACTAACTATTTTTAATCTTCGATTGTTTAGAACTTTTGGTGTAGCTTCTTGTACTATAGCAATTATAGCCCAGACTGTACCATCTAATTTGAAAACTGGACTATACGTATAGTCAAAGTATGTCTCTTCAATATATCCATCACGGTATAATTCATAGTAATCTTCATTTCTATATAATCCCTTTTTTGTTATTCTTACACTATATAAATATATATTAGTTGTCAAGTATGATACATAAATGAAATCTTTACCATTACATACCTTTCAAATAATGGCATACTTTTATCGTATACTTCTGACCAAGTTTCCTTAAAAGTTTTTCCTATTCCTATTTAATATTAATAAAGATATTATGTTGGCAAAATTTATTATTAAGGTATTTTACGATAATTATATAATTAAAATAGATATATGGTAAATTTTATAATTAACCAGATGGTTTCGCCTGTAATAACGGTGCCCATGCTATACAAACGAATAAATTAGGTATTTAAATTAATAAAATTAAACAAATAAATTAATCATTAAATTATAAAGCGTTTACCTTTATTATACAGTTGAATCCAATTGGGAGGACCAATAAAGAGACAGATAGGAAAAACAGATTTAAGACATAAACTCTAACATAAACAAATATATTTTTATAAATCATTTAAAAGTTCAAAAATAATAATTTAATTATATAAGTTTGTAAATTACCGTAGCAGTTTTGATTGCAGGATCCCATGAATCCATAGGGCCAAGAGGAGTTGACGACCAGTCATATTTGTAGACTTCGTTGGCGAAGTTTATATTCTCGATATCTTCACGTTTGTAGAATGAAGGTGACGACATATAAACTAATTATGTAACGAGAGATAAAGCTGCTAAATTGAATAATAACAAGCCGATGAGATAATTTAAACCAACAAAGAATTAACACATTAACAATTTGCTTTTAACAAAACGTTTTCAGCACGTTCGATAAGAAAAGTAATTTTGGCTCAAATGTTTGTATTTAATAATTATATACCGTTTGAATTTTTTAAGTAGACTCGGAATTTATATAAAAACTTCCATTTTGGTCTGATTCTATCACATTTACACCCGTACCCTAACCCTAATTTGGCTATGAAATTCTGAAACCAATTGAATTCCATTCCCATTTACAACTTACATGCATCTGTGACACAAAATTTTCCATTACGCGATACTTGCACCATTAAAATACGGGTTTCAAATGTTTGGTCAAGGTGTGCTACAATAGGAGAAATTGACAAATTTTTCAGAAGAATTTTTTTTTTACATAAATCAATTTAAAATAAGATTAGGGTTATTTTTCGTACCAGGAACGTATGGGTTTACAGACAACTAGAATGGCAAGTGTACAAATCCGGATTATGATTGGATGATGGTTAGACTGATACATAATAAAATTTGTCACATGAATATATGTGCGTGTATAGATGTGTAAATTGTGTGCAAAGAACAAATGTGTTTGTGATCCTGTATATAATATACATTAATGTTCTGCGTCAAAATTCGACAATTTTAAATCGACACGTGTTATTTTTCAATCTCTACCAACTGAAAAATAAACTTAGGAGATTTTAAATCATTAACGGTAATTATAATCGAAATTTTTGCTTAATTAAAAATGAATTTTTGTTACTTTCTTTTTCCAATAATAACCATGAAACCAAGGATATAACTTTTGAGTATTGAGTCTTTGATCGAATCTTGGAAAATCTATATTACAGTATTGTGGTATCCATAATAGCGAGTAAGTTCTATAACAATTTTTTCAGCAACTTATAATAGAAATCACAATAATTTCAATACCAACTGACTCAATCTTAACAATATAGAAAGCGCAATAACTCTAATGCAAATCAACTCAACCACATGCTGTGATCACTGAAGTAGCGAGTTCTGAAGCGGAAAATTTTGACCTTGACCACATATTGTGGTCATTGAAATAACAAGTAAGTTATGTGATAGAGTTTTTTACTGTAACTCATGGTAGAAATCATGATAATTTCTATTGTATTAGTAGGCCATATAGCAGAATTTTATAGTAACTACAATAATTCCGATATGGAAGAACTCAATCGCATACTGTGATTAATAGAATAGCAAGTCTGTAGGAGATCTGTAGATTTTGGCATTAAAACCTAACAAGTAATCATGCGTGATATCATAACTTGCGCAGCTAAATAAAAAATCTTTCCACGTGCCAAAGACACGTGTTAAATGCTAGTATAGTATAGTTATAGTAGAATTAAAATGTCGACTCTTTATCACGTGTCAACCCGATATTTTATATAATCATACCTCTATATAATCACATGCCCAAAAGTGTGATTATAAAAAGGGAGGACTGTACATTGAATAACTTATTGCAAATAGCTATTTGATTAAATAAAATGTTTTTAACATTTGTTATTAATGATATAAAGTAGATGAATCCAAATTGTAAATATTTATAATTCAAATAACTTATTTTAAATATTTATGCTTTTATACTCGCTAGGTGCTGTAAAGTAAATAGTAATTATTAATGTGAATAAATTGAATTAAATAATAAGTATTTCTAAATGCAGTCAGACCTCTCTAAGTGTATGCCCTTGGAACAACACTTTAATAACGGCATTTAGAGAATAATAAGAAAAGGTGCATTTATAGGATCAAGTTATCCATGGGAGCCTAAATTGTCCATCTTAATAAAAAGTAATTATGGTATTTAAGCAGCCGAAATTAATTTTCATATTTTCTGAAATTATTGCCGAAATTTTCGAACTCCTTTCATCAAATATCATATAATATAGTTATTTCGGTGGGTATCATATAAAAAATTTAGCAAGGCCGTAATGTTTGCTAAAAATATAATTTTTCAAAAATAATTTAGGCACCCATGTATATAGGTCAAGTATATATTTGGGCCAGCACATAAGCTCGCATTTATATAAGGTGTGCATTTATGAGGGTGCCCTTAGAGAGATCTGGCTAAATTATTTTAATTAATGAATGCTTATACTCAGTTCTTGGTATAAGAATATTATTCCAGTACACCACAAATTGATAAAGATTATTTACGTTAACTTAACATATACAATAATTATTAATTTCATCATGAATCTAAAGAATCATACGATATTTAATATAAAGTAACAATGACCATTAATCGTTTACTTTTCCGTTCATCAATTAGAATTCAGAATTGGTCAACCCGCAGGATTTTTCTTGAAAGGCAATCTTGATCACACCCGAATATATTAGCACATGATAATTTATCATGTAACTAACAATTTGGAGAGGCGACATTCTAAAAAAGCCCACGGGCTAGACCATTTCAGACTTTAATGCACGTTATATAGTTTGTTATTCCTGTATTCATAATACACATATCATTAAAAAGAACAATAAAAGGTAAATACATTAATAACCCCTAAACAAGGATAATGCATTATACGTAAGTAGAAATCTCGCAATGCCCAATTGTAATTTTTTTTTTTTTATTATCGTACAGCTGACCAATATTTTAAACTCACGCATACGTCAATGTAAGTTCATATACAAATATAGAAATCCTAATCATAACATACTGTAACGATTAATTTTTCCTGTGTCTCTCATTTGCGTATTTGTCTAATTTTTAAGCTGTCACTTACGTACCTTCCATAGTTGTACAGTCAGACCTCTCTAAATGCATGCATATAGAGAATAATAAGAAAAAGTGCATTTATAGGGGTCAAGCATATATTTGGCCAGCACATAAGCGTGCATTTATAAGGGTGCACTTAGAGAGTACTATCATAGCCATGTTAATCTTAGTATTTGGCATTATTGATGGCTTAACATCATGTATACCTCAAAATGCTGCTATGCACAATTATAAAAATTGTAAACTTTGCACCTTGAGCAAATATTGAATATACAGCGTAAGCGTCTGGATTTCTGTGTTGAAAATCTGTAAAAATTAAAATGTATATAAGAGTGTGCCTTCATCCTTAGTTGAGAGTAAAATTCGCTATCAAAATTCCTCTCCAAAATAAAGAGCATATATATTCACATTCTTTTTTACAATATAAGTTCGATAATTACATTAAAAATCAAATTTAAGCTATTCTTCAATCTGTGAAAATTATAATATAGATTGTTATTGTTAACGAAATCAGGATTTGCAGTCACTGGGAAATCATGAGATCATCCGGTGCACAACCTTGTACACATTTACAATATGCATATAATTTATATGGTTAATCTTTCGATAGAACTTCTCTTGCACAAAAAAAACCACTTGGAATGTGCATTTAGTGCAAGGCAATTTTAAACACTGGTTGCATTCCGTTCCTGATATTTACACTTACTGTATTAGTTAGTGAAGAATAAAAAATACGTGACACAATTATGAACATGCTGATTAATTTATATTGGATTTTTGTGCAATACATTATCTCCAAAATAGGTCACAAATCGGGAAAACTTGAAAAACTTTAATTCACCGTATCGGATTTCTGATAAAGTTATTACATCAAGTAATTTGGTCGGTTTAGTGCATAAATACTATTGGGAAAGATTAGGATACTGATAATTCATAGCACAATTTTTGAGTTCGAGTTCGACACAGTGAAATTACAAAATTGTATTTAATTGGTAGCATTCATTTTACCATATTATTCCCGCTATTCGTCATGAATTCATCACTCTTTTGATGGTAACATTTCACAATTAAATTTAAGGATTTGTGTATGACAACTTGTAATAATTTCTATCTAAACTTTTGTAATGGTTTAGGGCGTCTTGGCTAAGAATTAACCTTCTCTTCGATTAAATTATAAAATAACTATTAAATGATTGGTTATGTAATGAAAAGCCATTCTATAATTTGTAATACAGGCAATTCAAAACTCTTAATAATGAACTATTTTCGAACTAAATCATAAACTTTAAAAACTTATCGTTATGATACAAGTTATTTCTAACATGTTTGTATCACTTACATCTCATTGAGTATAATATTATATAAATATGATTAATAATACACATTGTAAAGATAGTAAATTTTAACAGAAATTTTTATAGAAAAAATTTCCATTTATTCAATATAAAACCGCTTTGTCAACAAGATTTCTAGACAAAAAAAGTGTTAACGTAATGATGTATGTGACTTGCTTCTTTATCTTTTGCAATTATGCTTCATGCCACTTATAGTCATCAAAAAAGTTAATTGTATTGATTTTTGGCCAATAATAATCAAGATTAGTGCTCCAAATCGGATTAGAAAAATCTGACAAATCAGAGGTGCTCAAAATAAGCATTTTATGTTTGTTTTTTTTTGGTTTTAATAGAAATGCACATGTAGTTTTAAATAATATTTTAAATAAAACAGACAAGTATGCACGAATCAGATTTCTTCAAACGATCGACACAAAATTGTTATGGCAGATCCTCGACTAATGTTACACATGGATCGAATCTGATGAATATTTCTAAAGATTCGGATTTGCGAATCGAATCCAAGCTAGGATTCGAATCTGAATCATGCCGATCCGATCCGAATCCAACCAGATTCATGAAAGATTTCTTTTTTGTAGTTGCATAAAAACTACTAGTTACTTTAAATTATATAATTATATCGATATATGGTTAACCCACCCGAAGCGCAAACTCCCAAGTGCAAATTTCGAACAAAAAAAATAAAGAAATAAGCCAATCTGATTTTAATTTAAAAAAATATCGAATGGATTTATGAACTTAATTAAAATAAAATAAATAAAAATCAGGCTGATAAGAAATCAACATATTAAAAAGAAGGAATATGTCACGGACAAGCCGGTTAGGCCTTGAATACGTACAACCATTAATTCTAATCGCCATGTGAAAGCATTTGAAGCCTGATACCGTATAAATAAAATAACGATCATTTATAAAAATGTACTTTCTTTTTTATAATTGTCCTTTGTAATTGAACTTACCAAATATGGATTTGTTTTCAATTGTCTTCAGATAGTCTTCAGAGCCGTTAACGTAGAGTATCTGGCACGCTTAAAAATTTTGGCATGCCAAGTGGCATGCCATTTGTTTAAATTCATGCCAGGATGTATGCCTGTGACTATTGCATTAAAATATTATTACGTAGCTACAGTAATAATTATTTTAAAGCAGTATAGTATTTAAAGAAGCCATACAAGCATTAACAGCTCTAAAAATCTTCAATAGACTGAAATTGGTCTAAAAACACTTCTTATTTAATCAATTGAACATTATCAATCAATATATTAATTAATTTCTCGTTTAAATTTTTATTCGCATTGATTTAAAATTCTCTCAAGCACATAATTAATAGGTCGAAGCTCGATTTCTAAATTGTGGAAAATTTAACCAGTAAGTAGGTTCATTATCCCGATGAAAAAAAAGTTTGAAACCACCTTAGACTCTTCTGATTGGCTAAAATTTACTATCCACATTTTGCAATATGAATCCTTAGATAAGGATCGCTTCAATTAATAATAGTACTTTATGCGCGATCTCGGTAGCTAGCTAATCACACCCTTAGTCTCTAAGTTTAGTGATTGTTTATTGGTTTAATTGATCTGAATATTTAATATGAGCTGTTTACCTCTCATTTAGCTTCTTATCCACATTAGTCTGTATAATTATCATGTTTCTAATTATGCAGATTAGTATAACCAGAAATACCCCTATTTTTAATATCTATTTGGCGGTATGTATTATTAGGGTTAGATTAGAAAACTATAGTGGGTTGGTATTTTATCTTTTTTAAAGAGGTATATTACATTCTATACTAATACATCTAAAAATCTTCAAATGTTGTAGTGTCTCATATCAATATAGTTATGCTGTATTACCCGACATTTTATTTATCTGAATTTAAAACTATATACAGTCAGACCCCTAATGCACCCTCCCTAAATGCAGCACCCCCTAAATGCACGATATAAGCCTGGACCCATGTGTGACTTATAGATAAATGCACGTTCTTTAGTCTGTAAGTGCACGCCAATTGTCTAGCCCACTTATAAAAACTCCTCCATAAATGCATCCATGTGATTACCACCCAATCAAATTCATTACTTCTAGTTAGCAAAGTAATATTTGCCATATGATAATAGTCTCATTGTAATTTTATAAGTGTTCTCTAATTGCAACCCTCCCTAAATGCACGCTTTAGAGCTGGTCCCGACGACGTACAGTTAGGAAGGTCTGACTGTATAATTATTCTGTATTGGAGTTGGTTAACATTTTTTTAAATTTGGCTTATATTCATCCGTTCCTGGTTTAGCACTACAATGTCGCGCAGTTGTTTATTCATTTATGAGAATAAATCTACATACAATATTAAATGATTACATTAGACGATCAAATTATGAGCACTTATCATTATAGGGAAAGTGCATGTGAAATGCACTTATAGAATATTTATCGCAACTATAAATTATGTGTTACATTAGGATGCGCGTTAATTCGAGACACTCATGAACGCTAATTCGAGACCATATAAGTTATTTTTGAAGCACCCGATTTTCAAAATAACGTAATTTTGTGATTATACGGTAAGTATATTTAATTAGCTGCTTAATATCTAATTACGTACCAATCGTAACCTCATTTCAGAAACGATAAGAAATAAACGTGCTACAGTCCACAATAAGCAAGATTCGCGCCTGAATCTTCTTAACCCACGCACAATCCTATTAATATATGGGATCTTTGCTAGGAAAATCACAACAGGGGAGAACGTCTCAAATATGGAAAATTGTTAACAAATGTTGAGTGATTGTCACATGCTAACCAGCCAATCAAAATCGTTAATCTTTGAAAAAATTAGGTAACAAATCGAAGCGAAATCAAAAGAAATTTAATCAAAATTTATATATAAATTTCAAAGTAAACGTCATTGAATATTATTCCTGGTAGACAAACATGTTTTTATTAATTTGGACCAATTTAAACCATATTACAAGTATTACACATAAGTTATAATCATTGTTATTTGAAATTTATATAATCTTCATCGTTATGTTTAATTCTATATCTAATAAACATGAATTTTCCATAGTATCACACACTATTATTCTATTGAAGAGATCTTTAGTTTTATTCTACAGTCGTATTAACATCGTACTTACATAAATCTATTACACATCCTAAAACTTTTGTAAAAAAAAACAAAAAAAAAACGAAGTTAATAACTATTATTTGGATGCTTCAACTTTGTTTAAAAAAAAAATCTATATATAACGCATACAAAAAGACTATACTATCTAAACCTTACAAATATACGACTTTTCTAAAACGTTAATCTAAGCCTTTTTACCCTTTTGCTTGCACAACAAACGAAAACTTGTTAATGTAGTAGTAGTCAATTACCTATAACTTCGATCAGCAAAGTGTAATATGAAAGCTGTGGGATTAAGAGGGATTAAGCGAATATGTTGTAGGGCAGGGTGAGAGCTTCAAGTTTATCTAATAATTTACTACGTTTAATAGAGGAGATAATCTACCCGAGCTTCCGAAAAAAGTATTGTAAAACATATAAAAAAATCTTTAATTAATTGTGTAACGATCCACAACTCGGGACGTTCTCCCTCACCCTTCGGGATTTTCCGATCGGGCTAATTCGGAAAAGCTTAGACCAAAATGCTACTTCTTATTCATATGTAACCTTTTTTTTACTTTACTGATTCGACAGTTCATTTAATAAACTATCGAATCAATAAAGCAAAAGGTGATTTGCATATGAATAGGAAGCGGTATTCTGGTCTAAGCCTTTCCGAATTAGTCCGAACGGAAAATACCGAAGAGTGATTTTCCTAGCAAAGATCCCATATGCTGCACATTCATTTATGTTAAAATCATTCAATGAAGTTCGATATCTGGCACTATTAGCACGATGTATTTTGAATAGTAGTATTTTATATGCTTTTCAAAAAAAAAAGATCACAAGAAATCAGAGTTTTGGCGTTTTCGTATTTCGGTAATAATAATGTATCTGAGTCGAATATTGCAGACCACTATCCTCCGCAGATCTGCAAAGTTTGGTCGCATTACATAATTGTTCACTAATTTCCGGCCGTAATTAACCTATTGGTTTTTTCATTACAAAAATAGAAATTTTGGAAAATAATCCCGCATTATGGTAAAATTGACCCAGGAACAGTTTTCACTTACAGCTATTTTCATTATTCCTGGGACACCTATAAAAAAACTTGCCGAAAAATTTTTCAGCCGGTAATTTTTTCGGCATGATCGGTATATAAAAAATATAAT
>CAJVPY010002645.1:0-15684 GCA_910591965.1 Dentiscutata erythropus | reverse complement strand
CTAAACTCCAGTAAAACTTGAAAATAAAAAGAATAAAGTTTAGTACAAAGAAAACAAGAGCTAAAAAAAAACTAAACGAAAAAAACTGTTCACTTATATTAAAACCTAAGTCCAAAAACCGGCAAACTTCATATACTAAAAATCTAGAAGCGCCAAAAGAAACGAGTTAAAATAAGTCCAGGAAAATTAAAGAAAAAAAAATCAAATATTCCTACCCAGAGTTGGCAATGGAGCCAATGGAATTAAATGGTTACGTGAATGGAACTCAAAACTAATATCCATTGGCTCTATTTAGAGCTTCATTGGCTCCATTCGCAGCTCCATTGCAACCCTGCTTCTACCTACCTAAACTAAGACTCCTCAGACTCCTCAGCAGTAATTGCTGGAAGGTACCCGGTAATAACCTGAAATATGAGTCTTGCGTCGCCTGATCCTTCGCCCGGAAAGAAGACAAAAAAGAATAAATAAATAAAAAAGGAAAGAAAAATATATAATACTTTTCTAGTGTCGGATCAACAATAAATAAAGTTACAGTACAAAAAAAAAAGAACGTTAAATAGATCAGCCCATTTACCTTTCTACAAGTGGCTATTATGGAAAGCGTCGGAGAAGTCTTGCCCTGTGGTCCAGATCTGGAAAGAAATCGTATCACAATAATATCTTCTTTATAAGTGTTTTTGTTTTGTTCTAAGAAGGTTTCGCCCTTTTTGTCTAGTAACAAATCTCCGGACTATTTCGGGCTTTTAATATTTAAAAATGGTTCAACAATAATTGTTTTTATGAGAAATATAATGTTATCATCCCTTGCTATAACTTTACTAATGACACATTAATCAAATACCTGATATATAAAAAAAAAAACCGGCACCCCTGATAAAACTCTTAAAAAGGAAACAACCAACCAGGATTTTGATCATTCCGTATCAGTCCGACATGAATTCCGAATGTGCGAAAGGGTTTGTTATCATAGCCCTGTCTAAATCTCATAAATGTCCGCCAACACCAGACTATATTTCATTATGGGGTTTAGCCTACAAAATGTTTGATTTTACACAATTTGCTATGCCACCAAGTACAATTGAGGAAATAGTCACATGAGATCCACCCACCCATGTTTAGTAGTTAAGATTCGAATGTTACATTCAGTCTTAATTCAGCCTATGAAATTAAAAATCAATATCTTACTCGCCTAGGAATTTTATAGTCGAAATTAAAAATCGACATATATTCAGTCTACAAATTTATAATTGAGATTAAAACCACCCTTAATCTATACCATAAATTTATAGGCTAATTATATGTCTACTTTTGATTCGACTATAAATTTATATAGGCACATTCGTCCCTTGATATTTTTTTTCGTAAAATAGTATGACTTAGTAACCACCTTTATGAGCTACAGTAGTTAAAACTAAAGTTGAAAAGCTTGCTCAAAAATGCGGAACAGGTGTTTAATAATATTGTTATATATGGGGTCTTTGCCTTGAAAATGACCTTACGGTACATGATACCGTAAGGTCATTTTCAAGGCAAAGACCCCATATATGAAGATTATTAAAAATTATCAACTGATCCATGTGTTTAGTACCTTCATCCCTCCCGGAGATTATTCAAGATGAAGAAATTGCTCGCATTGTTTATCGTGCCATGAAAGAGAGTCCATTTCCTGATGATGCGGCATTGGTAATTAAATGGGATGATAGAGGATTTAATGATGTACCAACGGTTCCAGGCGTCGTAATGGTATAGTCGATCAGACGAAAGCCGCCCTAATTAATCACCTCGTGACAAATGGTGCGGTTGACGTTTACGGATTAAATTTAGTTTACATGTTTAAAAGTCCGGATGCACTTGGTTAGTGTGAAGCTACAATTCCTGCATGGTACGAGAATTTTATTTACTTTAATATTTCATTTTACCATCTTTTCATTCTTTTTTTTACTAAAGAGCTAGGTGTCAACCAGGCGTTCCAGAAGTTTGCAGTGCTATATGTAGAATCAATAAGACAACGGACGCCAGATACTCGACCGAGATAAGTTTCTATATCTACAACAGAAACATCTTAATATAGTATTATAAATTTACAGCATATTTTTACTGTCATTTCTAGCAGATTGGTAGAATTTGTAAATTTAATAAATAAATAAACTCAATTTTTAATATAAAGTAATAATTCTTTCGCATAGTGAATATTTATGTTTATTTATATTATAAATTTATAAATGCAATTTTCGAATCAACAAAAAATCTAGGTTGATTCGGTTTTGCGAATTTATTAAAACTGAAAAACCGAATCAACCCGGTTTTATTTAAACTCGGTTTGAAATTTATGGATGTGATTAAAACCGGATTGCAAAAATAAAATCGGTTCCAACCCGTGTAAAAATTCAGTTTGAAAAGTGCGTACTCATATGATCACATGCTTACTTCATATTAAAATAAGAAAAATTTCATCGAATTTTTTAACCTCTACTAACGTTGTGAATTTTGCAAATTGTACGTACGTCGTACGTATAGTACGTACAGTACGTACGAATATTAATAGTTTATCCATATAACTAACTATTCATACCCGGTTTTAAGAAAAAAAAACCCGTAACTGCATTGCATTTAGATCTAATAACATTAATGCGGTGTAACATGTGTAATTTACAACGTAAACAAAGCTGCATGCCCAGAATTATTTAAAGTGGTCATCATCATTCAATTTTCTCAGTTGCAAAATGTCGGATGCAAAATATTTTCAACGAGGTTTTTTTCAAATTCAAAAAATTCCGATTTTATGATTGTCTTACAACTTAGTTTCTAATGATGTAATTTTCTTTTATTAGGAAAGATCCATGAACTTCGCACCGAGTTAAACTCGGAAAAAAAGGATAAACAACACACAAAAAAGAAGACGGTATTAAAGAAAATTGTGGCCAACATGACTATGGGAAATGATATGTCAGCTTTGTTTCCTGACGTTATAAATTGTATGCACATACCTGCGCTAGAAATCAAAAAGATGGTATACCTTTACTTGATTAATTATTCGAGAGCGAAACCAGATATAGCAGTCAATGCAATTCCAACTTTTTTAAAGGTAATTTCTCATTTAAATTCCGAATTTTACTTGTTCAACACTAAAATATATTTTTTTAAATATTCTTAGGATGTGGATGATCCTAATCCATTGATACGAGCCTTGGCCATAAGAACTATGGGATATATTAATGTAGATAAAATAATAGACGCACTAGTTGATCCATTACGGAGTTGCCTGCGTGATAGGGATCCGTATGTTCGAAAAACTTCCGCAATTGCAGTAGCAAAACTATATATGCATGACCAAGTCCTAGTTGAAAGTGAGGGCTTTGTTGATTTACTAAGAGATATGCTTGCGGATTCTAATCCTACAGTAATTATTTATAAGAATATCTTATTATTGGTTTTCTTTTTTCATTCATTTTTTACATGTTATTTTTTTATCGTTATGTTAGGTTGTTGCCAATGCGGTTGCCGCCTTAACAGAGATATCAGAGAGATCAAATACCGTAACATTAAAATTGAATACGACCGTTGCCAATAAATTAGCTGCAGCACTCAATGAATGCACAGAGTAAAAAATATTTGATTTTCTCAATGATACGTTATATAAATGTTTAGACATCATAATCATTATTCCATTTCTAATTTAGGTGGGGTCAAACTTACATATTGGAAGCACTGATGTCATATGTTCCTCAAGAAATGGGTGATGCCGAAGTACTAGCAGAACGTATCTCACCAAGAATACAACACGCCAATTCTAGTGTTGTTCTTACAGCAGTCAAAGTAATTATGTACTTAATGAATTATATGACCAAAGAGGAAGACATAGCCAATCTGTGTCGAAAATTATCTCCACCATTAGGTAATAGTTATTATGATATTTAAATATTAGATATGTTTAAATATGTTTAAATGTGAAATATAAGACATTAAATAATTAGCTTGTACGTTTTTAATATAGTTACACTACTTTCAAGTGGGCATGAAGTTCAATATGTGGCACTTCGTAATATTCTTTTAATTATTCAACGAAGACCAGAAGTTTTAAGGAATGATATAAAAGTCTTCTTTTGTAAATACAACGATCCAATATATGTCAAGTTGGCTAAGCTTGAAATAATGTTTCGCTTAGCAAATGTTTCTAATGTTGACCAAGTTCTATCTGAACTAAAAGAGTGAGTTTAAAAATCATTATATATATTCCAATATTATTTTAAGCAATTTTAATGGCTTTAACCTAACTATAAGTTTATACTTTTTTTAAATTAGATATGCAACCGAAGTTGATGTAGATTTTGTCAGAAAATCTGTTCGTTCAATTGGTCGCCTAGCAGTCAAAATTGAATCAACGGCTGATCGTTGTATATCTGCACTATTAGAACTTATACAAACGAAAGTTAACTATGTCGTTCAAGAAGCCATTGTAGTCATAAAGGTATGCTTGTGTCATATGTTATTTTTAATATCCATTTAACAATTATAATTTACATATAATTATATAGGATATATTTCGAAAATATCCAAACCAATATGAGAGTATAATTGGTACTTTATGTGAAAATTTAGATAATCTAGATGAACCTGAAGCAAAAGCAGCAATGATATGGATCATTGGTCAATACGCTGATAGGATTGAGAATTCTGATGTATTATTAGATGATTTTCTTTTTACATTCCTCGAAGAACCTGTAGAGGTATTATTAATACGAAACTATTTATAAAGTTTATATCTGATTGATGATTGACTTTTTTTAAAAAACTATAAATACAGGTTCAATTATCATTGTTAACAGCCACTGTAAAACTTTTCATTAAAAGACCTACTGCTGGTCAAGAACTAATTCCTAAAGTTCTAAAATGGGCAACAGAAGATGTTGATAATCCAGATTTACGTGACCGAGGATATATTTACTGGCGTTTATTATCAACAGATCCTGTTACAGCTAAGGTGATATTCCTCGTATTTTATTAGATGTATTACAAAAACGACATTTCACTCAAATATATTATTAATTTACAGACTGTTGTATTATCTGATAAACCGCGAATTTCTACTGAAAGTGATAATATGGAACCTGCGTTGTTGGATGAACTTCTCTTACATATTTCAAGCCTTTCATCTATATATCATAAGTCACCTCAAACCTTTATTCCAAATAGTAAAATTCGGTATTTAGCCCACTCACCAGTTCTAAATCGAAGGTATCCCGGACAGCAACAACAACAGCCTAATTTACTCGATTCTGATATCGATAATTTAGCGTCAGGGTATGTCATTCATTATAAATTGCATGCACTCGGGGCAAAATAAATATCATTAATTAAAATTTTTATTTCACAGATCACTTGGAATCAATTCTAATCCTTATAATGTGGACGTTGTCAATATCGGTGAAAATTATGTTGGAGATTTATTATTAGATTTGTGATAACTTTTCAATTTATTATAATTTAATTTGTACAATCGTTTTTATTATCAAAGTATATTTAATAGACCTAAAATTATTAAATTGTGTCCAAAAAAAAAAAACAATTTTTTAAATCAAATCTTGTCAATTGCTAACCAAATGGTTCTAATTGGCGTTTAAAAAATATTATTTTCAGTCTTTATCGCTGTTTTCGAAATGGTTGAAAATAGCATTATTTACAAAAAAAAAAAATTTTTTTTTGCGAATACTCGAATACTCGATTAGTTTAGAACATTGGTCACTATCTTGTAGATTGGAAATCGATCATCGATCAATGTTCTAATCGAGTATTCAAGTATTCGCAAAAAAAATATTACCATTTTAAAACAGCGATAACAATAAATAATTGATAAAAATGCATTTCCTCTAGAAAATTTATTTAATATAAATAAATTTTTTTATTCATTAAATATTATGTTTTTCAATTAAAATTATATTACTACAATAACTTTAAATAGTTGATTTGCATTATCCCAAAAAAGCATTGGATGCTAATATACCCTTATTGTTTATAATTTATCGGTTATTCTAATACTTTTGAGTGCAACCCTAAGCGCACACTCTATAAATTCTTTAAATCCATGGCCCTCACTTATAAGAGCCCTAACTATACATTTTCTATTTATAGATGTAAACCCTCTTTAAATGACATTTCGTTTTTTTTTTTTTTATTGTCTAGAAGGTATTACTATCTTTTTTAAAAAAAATTAGATTATGAACCAATTATAACTCTTTTTAAGAGAAAGAAAGTCAATTTAGCCAAATCCAATTCCAAGCAAATCTCTCATTTGTCCTGTGATCAAAGGTTGAGAGCATCCTCTTGGCCACCTAACATTAATCCCAAATATGTTCTGCATCTCCGGAATATAATGTTGAAAATAATTAAACTGATTTTTAGATAATTGTCCATGCCTTAAACCACCATCAGGCCAATCCATTTTTGGATGATCTTTATGATATATATAATGCTCTTTTAGTACAAAAAATCTATATCCTAATGCGTTAAGTGAAAATGCATGTTGTTGCTTGTCACCACCTTGATTACGAAATCGTTCATCATATAATGGTGCATTTTTAGATATGATATAATATGGTTCCCATTGGGATTCATAACAAACCTCATAATAAGGTAAAAAAGTGTATAATTGATGTGCAAGAAATATTTTTGTTCCAGTTGGGCCGTGGCCTGAATATGGATCAGTTATATAAGCAATACCTTGACGAAATAAACTTCGTAATTCAGAAATACTGTTTGGAAATTTTCCACGATAGCTTTCGAGTAACGCAACACATGGAACCACGAAAGCAGTTGGATGGGATGATTGTCGTAATAAAGGGATTAATGTAGAAAATGCAAAATGGTATAATTGAGAAGTTGGAACAAAATCTGCATCCATAACAAAAATATAATCAGTTGGTGCCGTTTTGATTCCAATATTTCGAAGTTGGTTAATTGGATATTTTAAATAGTGATCTGTTGAGTAATTTGGTTTAATTATTGTTAAAGAAACACGATTATAAAGATAGATATTTTTGTCCATTCGGAAATAATCGATGAGAGTGTAAACGTCATGTGGATTGGTAAGATATCTAAGAACGATAAACTAACGTTAAAAAGGGTATAATGTATTTTTTTTATTTAAGAGGAGATTAACATACATCACAGCTGAAACAGGTCCAGGCCAAGCGGTTAATGCTTGTCCAAAACGCTCTAATCGATTTACGGAAAATTGAGAAATAAGAGTCACATCATGATTGAAAAAATGCAATTTTGATTTGTGATGGTGAATTAATTCTTGCATATTATTTTCATCTGTTTTTAAAAATGAAAAAAAATCAATCAGTAAATATAAATACTAGATCATGAAATCCAAATTCCTTAAAACTTACTGAATTCGGTTATTTGTTCCAAGGCAAGTCTTAAATCCGCTAATATAATATAAAATAGCACATGACGTCAAACCTATTTTTACACATTATAAACGAAATTGATCAATAAACAAACCTGAAATATCTAAGCGTGATACCAAATTACAAAATTCTTGACCCGCACAATTCGTAAAACCCATAGGAATCGATAAACGTTTATCGTCTCGAGTAACCAAATCCACATTTAAGCCCATTGGAACTTGAATCGTTCTTATATTGTGATAAATGTGTTCTCTCTGTAATACACTATCCTTCCAATACTTTGGTTCCCAAAAAGAACAAACATTGTTGTCATTGCAAATTTGAACCTTGCTAATGGAGATATTAACTAAAGATTCTACTCTAAAATTATTTCGTATTTCAGCTAGAGTTGAACCGGGCGTCTGAAAAAATAAAAAAGGAAATGAAAAAATAAGACATACGAAAACAAGACGTCGTCTATAAAGAAGTGAAATAAAATGTTGCAGAATACGTTTGTTTTCTGACACAATTTTTTGCTCAAACATTAGAACCGTTTTATTATCAATCAGATTAAACATTTTGAATATTATCGTTATACTAATTTATTCCCCACTCTCCTATTGGACGATGTTATTTTCTATCATTTGGTTGGACAAAAATTGAACGCGGCAGATTCTCGATTTTGATTGGCTAAGAGCGACGATCAAAAAAATTGGGCCGGAATTAAAAAAAGTGAAAATTGATCTTGGGCAAATTTTTAAAAATTTCTATTTATGAAAAAATCAAAAAGTTAATTCCGGCCGGAAATTAATAAGCAATTATGTAATGCGACCGGGGTAAAATCGCCACCCGAAAAAAGTATCGAACATCACGTAATAAATATATCACCAAAAAGTCTTTATAGACTAAAAAATAATACTGTAATAACGATAAGCAATAAATTAATTATTCAATAAACGTAATATTTATTACAGTCATAATATTATTATTACGATTTTTCTAAGTATTTGGGATATTCCATTGCCTTTTAAAATGATTTTATGCCATGGCTCAAAATTTTTATTATCGATCCATTTGTTACTATTTGAATTAATCATGTTTTCTTCAATAATTTTTTTGTCACGTTCTGGATTCAGAATTATAAAACTTTTTGCTCAAATAAGTAATCAGTTATAGTCTTCCGGAAGAGCATTCAAAATAAAATCTATAAGATTTTCTGGTGTAATTGCATTTGCCTGATTAGTTTTTATAATTTTATTTCTTTTTTCGTTTATCATTAGAATATTGTGTTATTTGATTTTGTTTTTAAAAGATTGCAACGATCGTTTTACATTTTGAAAAATCGAAGAAAACAAAATCATTTCTGAATCAATTAATACTTTATTAAATATTATTACAGTATCATGATCCTAATCATGATGAATTGACAATACCACATGATTTTCGAACTTTTTTTGGGTGGCGATTTTACCCGGTCCTAAAATAGTCGGACACTTTAAGTCCTCAAAAAAAAAAACCCCCCCAATTTAGTCCACCTTTAAAAATTACAATAATGCCTGATAAGATGGCAGATCATTCTTCATTGATGAATAACAAAATCTTTCATCAAACAATTTCTGAATGATGAATAACTAAATCTATACGATGATGAAGCCTAAGACTATTATTCTTTTCTTTCATAATGAAATAAATTAGTTCATGTGAATTTTTTTTTGTTTACGATATTGTATCATCAACTACTTTTCTGTTTTTATTTTTTTTTATTTTGACATATTTCCTGAAAAATTTGCATTACAGCTGATTGAAAATTAGTGGGACACTTGAAAAATTTGCTTGTTTCCCAAAATCTTTCGGATTCGTCTTACGAATCATCTAACTCTTCGGAAATCACATCACAATTTTCGGGTCGAAGTTCTGATGTGGGTTCCGAAGAGTTAGATGATTCATAAGACGAATCTGAAAGTTTTCAGAAAACGAGCAAAATTTCAAATCTCCCACTAATTTTCAAATCAGCTGTAATCACTGGGAAGTATTTAATGAGCCTTCTGTCGAAAGAAACTACTGATAATAAAATGATTACCGGTTTTAGATTCCATTAAAAATTAATTTTGCATGAACTTGTTAATTTTTCGTGGTGCAACTTTTTTAAAAAGAATTAACAATTTGATAGAAAAAGCCTACTATATCCCTATGTTCCTATATGAGACGGTGAAAACATAACAGTAAATTTTGAAAATTTTAATATTTTGAAAATTTTAATATTTAGCATATCCAGTGGTCGTTGTTACTCTCGCGCGAAATGCTGATGTTATTCTATTGATTCTCGCGCGAGATAATATAAATAATTTGTAATGATATCGATAGGCACATCTGTAAGAAGCTTGTTGATATTTCATGGTCAAAATTGATCCGTCATTAATTAGGGGTTTCGTCAAGTTTTGTAAGACGAATAAATTGAAGAATCATTTCGCCAATCCAACCAACAACTCAATAGAAACTACCTTTTATTCTAATAAAATTAATTTATAAAATTTTCGAATAATCTACCTTCCATCTCTGTCCTAAAATAACTAAAGTCTAACCCTAACGCTAAGTCAAATATGTCTTGAAATTTGGAAACGTCACTACATTGTCGAACGTTACACGGGAATTTTTTTTTAAACAGTCATACCTTTATAACGTTAATAAAAAAGCTTACACTTAAAATGGCAGTAAAATTCTTTGAAAATCTTTCAAATAATTATCTTGAATTACTTGATGACAAAGTAGATTTTAATATAATCATTAATGTCGGTGAATCACCAAATATCAAAATATTTCAAGCACATTCAGCAATTTTAAAATACAGGTCTTTATATTTTCGTAATGAATTGGCGAATGTCAGTAAAGATATTAATGGTATTAAAACACTTAATTTAAGAAATATTTCTATCCAACATTTTGAGATTATAATCAAGTAAGTTATTTTTTATATTATGATTTATAGATGTTGCGAGAAAAAATCTAAAATATAAATTTAATTTTATGCAAAGATATATTTACGGAGGAGTTGTCTTGCTTGAAAAGCATAATACTTCATTTATTTTTGAGCTTATGCTTATTGCTTATGAATTTCATTTTGATGAATTAGCCAAACATCTTGAAACTCGTTTAATTGAAGCGGAAGCTCATTGGCTTCGTTTAAATTTTACTCGTATTTATCAAAAAATTTTCCAAAATCATAAACTTCAAGAATTACAAAAATGGTGCAATGATATTGTGGTAAAGTATCCTGATAAAGTTTTTGAATCGGAATACTTCATCTCTTTTCAAGAAAATGTGCTAGTATCACTTATTAGTCGAGATGATCTACAAATGGAAGAAGTCAAAATTTGGAATCGTGTAATCGAATGGGGAATTGCTCAAAATCCTGGCTTATCGACAAATCCTGAAGATTGGTCAAATGAAAATTTTCTAGCTTTAAAGACAACTTTACAAAATTGTTTGCCTCACATCCGTTACTTTCAAATGTCAGGTGATAATATTCTTAATAACATACAACCATATCATCAAATTCTTGAAAAAAAACTTTGGAATGATATAATGAAAAAATTCATGACTCCAAATCAATCAATAACTTCAAAAATCCTTCCGCCTCGTGTAATATTAACACCAAAACTACCAACTAGAACTATAGAACCATTTTCAACAGTTATCAATGATGTACAAGCAGCAGAAATTGTTTCATGGGTTGACAGAAAAGAAAACATATATTCAGTAACAAATAATCCGTACAAGTTTAAATTACTTCTTCGTGGAACTAGGGATGGTTTTACCAGAGGTTCATTTTGGAATTTATGTGATAAGCAAACTCATCTTGTTGTAGTTATGAAGGTTAAAGGTACTGATGAAATTCTTGGTGGTTATAATCCTATCGGCTGGGATAAATCTAGAACTTGTTTTTATATGACTTGCAATGATAGCTTTATTTTTTCATTGAAAAATGGTACCATTCAAAATTCTATTTTAAGTCGTGTAAAAGATCCAAACTTTGCAATTTATTGTCGTCATAGGCATGGACCAATTTTTGGTGATGGTGGCAGTGATCTAATTTTGTCGAATAATTTTGATCAAGATGACAGTTGCTGGCATCATCAAACGTCATATGAAAATCGAATTAGAAATGCATCTACATTTAATAGTAATGGAACTTCATACTTTTCAGTGGATGAATATGAAATTTTCCAGATTAGTTAAAAAAAAAACATAATAGTTTTATATGCTGAATAATTAGCTATGTAGCTTCATTTACCTTCTTAAAATATAAGCTTAAAATTACTCTGTTTATTTGTAATTTTGACTTTCTTTAAGTTTTAAATTTCCTATATTTTTGTTATTAATATTAAAGTTAAATATACAGATTTAATCTATTAAGGTGATTCAAATTAACCTATTTCGAAAATAAGTGGGAATTAAAAATTTTATTTCTGTTTTGAGATTCCGAAATCAGAAAATGAAACAGATGTATTTTTCTGATGTCATAAAAAAATAGAATTACTAATTTAAGTAATTCAAAATCAACCCTATTAAATTAATTAATCACTCATGCACATTTAATTACAGTATTATGATTTGAACTAAGCAGATATATCAAATTATGAGAGCTTTTTATAATGAATACTGATTCCGTCGGCGAAGTGAAATGAATACTAGACTTGTCGGAGAGAAGTTTTATTTCTAGAAATAATATAAATCACAAACCAAAGTAATGGCGCAAAAAATTGGCGGTCTTGTAATTAATCTGTGCTAATTTTCGTAAATTTGGGTAGTTTCAAGAGTGAACCCAAGGATATCTTCGTGATAATCACATCACATGATTAAACACTCGGCCTAAGTTAGGGTTAGGTGATGGTATAATTTAGCCCAAATCTGTTAGTGGTACAAGTCAAACTCGTTATAGTGAACTCTCGTTATAGTGAAGATTCAATATAGTGAAGAATTTTAAATTACTAGTATTCTCTCGATATAAGTTATAGTGATGATTTTTTTCCTCAGCCCGATGACTTCACTATAATGAAGTAAGCAAATGACGTCATTCCATGATTTCACATGACGTGATGATCACTGGGTTCATTGTTCTTTAAGTGTCCCAATATATTGACAAAATCATTACAGCTGATTTTAATTATTTTTTCGATAATATAATTTTCAGCTCCGAAAGCTATAATTACCGACGATCATCACAAAATTCATCACGTGTCCCACTAATTTTCAAATCAGTTGTAATGACTCAACCTTTTGCTAAGAAACTACCTTTTCCTTCTAATAAAATTATAATTCGTATACTGCAATCTATGTTCTATCTTTCCTAAAATTCTAGCCCTAAGCCAAATCAAATTATAAATTACAGTACATATACCCTTTGTCTCGTCGAAACCTGGAAATGACACTACATTACATTGTCAAACATTACACGGATTTTCGATAATTCTGGTTTACATTCTTTTTTTATAAACAGTACGCACGTACGTATATGAGTGCTGCAGAACAAAAAAACATGTAACTAATCACAGTAAATCATTATGATTAGTTACAGATTTTTGCTTTGCAGCATTCATATATATATACATATTAACGTTAAAAAATAATTAAAGATTTCAAAATTAAAATGGCAGTAAAATTCTTTGAAAAACTTTCTAATAATTATCTTGAATTACTTGATGACAAAGAAGATTTTAATATAGTCATTAATGTTGGTGAATCTCCAAATACCAAAATATTTCAAGCACATTCTGCAATTTTAAGATATAGATCTTTATATTTTCGCAACGAATTAGCAAATATCAGTAAAGATATTAATGGTATTAAAACGCTCGATTTAAAAAAAATTTCGATCCAGCAGTTTGAGATCATAATCAAGTAAGTTATTTTATAGTATGGTTTATAATATGATTTATAAGATTTTGCGGGAAAAAAATCTAAAATATAAATTAATTTTACTATTTTATATAAAGATATATCTACGGAGGAGTTGTCTTACTTGAAAACCATAATGCGTCATTTATTTTTGAGTTCATGTTTATCGCTTATGAATTTCTCTTTGACGAACTAGCGAAACATCTTGAAATTCATTTAATTGAAGCAGAAGCTCATTGGCTTCGTTTAAATTTTATTCGTATTTATCAAAAAAGTTTCCAAAATAATAAGCTTCAAGAATTACAAAAATGGTGCAATAATATTTTAGCAAAATATCCTAATAAGATTTTTGAATCGGAATACTCTGACACTCTTCGAGAAAATGCATTAGTCTCACTTATTAGTCGAGATGATTTACAAATGGAAGAAGTAGAAGTTTGGAATCGTGTTATCGAATGGGGAATTGCTCAAAATCCCGACTTGCCATCAAATATTGAAACCTGGTCCAACGAAAATTTCCTAATTTTAAAGGCTACTTTACAAAACTGCTTACCTCACATCCGTTATTTTCAGATGTCAGGTGATAATATTCTTAATAATGTACAACCGTATCATCAAATTCTTGAAAAAAAACTTTGGAATGATATAATGAAAAAATTTATGACTCCAAATCAATCAATATCTTCAAAAATCCTTCCACCTCGTATAATTTTAACTCCAAAACTACCGACTAGAACTACAGAACCATTTTCAACAGTTATCAATGAAGCACATGCAGCGGAAATTGCTTCATGGGTTGACAAAAAAGAAAATATGTATTCAATAACAAATAATCCATATGAATTTAAATTACTTCTTCGTGGAACTAGAGATGGTTTCTCTTCAAATTCATTTTGGAAATTATGTGATAAGCAAACTCATCTTGTTGTAGTTATGAAAGTTAAAGGTACTGATGAAATTCTTGGTGGTTATAATCCTATCGGTTGGAATAAACCAGTTGGAAATAACTATTTAGGTGACTTTAAGTATTGTAAAGATAGCTTTATTTTTTCATTGAAAAATGGTACCATTCAAAATTCTATTTTAAGTCGTGTAAAACAACCCGAATACGCAATTGCTTCTAAATCTAGTTTTGGTCCATGTTTTGGTTATTGTTGTGATTTAGCTATGTGTGATAATTCTAATCAAGATAGACAATGTTATAGTTATCGCACGTCATATGTAAAACGAATTAGAAGTGTATCTACATTTGACCCTTATAGATTTTCATATTTTTCAGTAGAAGAGTATGAAATATTCCAGATTAGTAAAAAACCCTAAAAAAAGTTTATGTTAATTAATTTGCTGAATAATTGGTTTTAGTAGTATTACAATCTATTTATTGTAGTTTAAAATGTTGACTTCGTTAACATTCCATAAAAAATATAAGTTATTCAGAATAAATTATTCAATTTATTTTAATTTTTTTTTCTTTTAATTCTTTCTTAATTTTCTAAGATAATCTATTTTATTATAATTACGCAAATCATAAGTCCAATGCCGTATATTACTCGTTTGATGCATATTTTATTATGATTTTATTCTACAGTATATAAACGAGGTACTTTTGAAGAGATGTAGACGAATAGTTATATATCTAGAAATAATATAAATTACTATTTACATTATAAAAAAATTATTTTTTTTTTTGTCACAATTTAAGTCTCGTGAGTTTTTATTTTATATTATTTTAATTAGAGGCGATTATTTGTAAACTTTAATGTATATGAACTAGAGTAAAATTTCTTATTACATACGTAGGATTAGGGATACGATCAATTATAAACGGAGTGCTAAATTTTGAAATGATTTTTTAAAAAATTTTAAATTCAAAACACCTCTAAATTCAAATCTCATCGATCACGCGGTCAGTCAAGTCGTTCCATAACCGATGATGAATTTTTTAAGATTTGGATTTTAGAGAAGGTATTTTGAATTTATCTTATAAGTAACTATGGCTAAAATTTACCTTGAACAAAAAAAAATCATTTCAAAATTAGCAATTTGCTTATAGTGATCTTAACCGTTTATTGCCGAACCCATCCCTACGTAGGGTTATCTAGTACCGTATAGCGATAGTTCCAAAAATAAGCACCCTTTTTGCATATAATTCTGACCGAGATCATTATAATGCAGCCCATAATTGGCATAGTGTGGGCCAAGGAAGCAGCCCTAGCATCGCCCACAAAAGATATTAAAAAAATGCAGCTTACGTCACAGTCAAAGCTCCGAAGCACAGCAATCATAGGCAGACATTCGTATAATTGGCAGTTTAAATCAAATTAATTTTAGATTATTTATACAGTTTAAAGTACTTTTTAAAAAAAAGAAAACTACTACGAATAAACAAAAAAGAAGT
>CAJVPY010002644.1:0-15685 GCA_910591965.1 Dentiscutata erythropus | reverse complement strand
CGTTTTCAACTAGTCCTGGACCAGACTTTTGGGGGGACCGGACCGGACCGAACCAGACGCACCACTTAACATCCCTAGCCTGAGATCGCTAACATAGCAGATAATTAAACACATGATGTTAGACAAGAATTGCCAAAAATACCAATGCTAAATCATAATCCAATACTAAATCATTATTAATTGCTAATATTACTATTGCTATATTGCGATAGCAATTTATCATCTGTACTTAACGTTAAATATGATTAATTATTAAAGGGGACCGCAGTAATGATTTAAGTCGATTTGGCGTTGGTCAATCGACTTAGCCAATTCGGTTGACGATTTTTCTAAAAAAATAAGTTGATTAAATCTGTATTAGGGATGTTATCGGCTTGATCCGGCTTGTATATAATGAATAGAGCCGAACGAGCTGGTAACATCTCTAATCTGTATATGAAAGCAACTGTTATATCCAAACACGTCAATTGAAGAGAATAAAAATTTGGTGTACGCTGTTCTTATGATATACCTGATATAAATTAAGGGGGTGATACATATATATACCGATTTTTATTTAGGTCGACTACAAATGCTAGTCTGTGGTACAAGTAAAGCTTACAATGATAATATTTTACTAAGAAAACCTTTCTCACAAAGCCAGAGACAAGTTTCCAATTTTCCAGTTCTAAAAATGGTAAAATCGACCTGATAACGAGATTATCCACTTTATATATATATCTGATATGATAATAACTATATAATATATAATAAAATATGTAATCTGTAACAGTAAAACTGTGGATCACTCCTTTAATTAAAAAGTTATCCTAATACAGTAATAACAAAAGGAACTGGTCTATTATTACCTGTTCCATATTATAAGTTGGAAACTAAAGGTACAGTAGCATTGATATGCAGATATGTGAATTCTTTTAAAATCGGTCCTGAAGAATATAAAGGGGTTCAAAAATGACAAACATATTTGTTATATAATACAGTATAATATAGATTTAACTGGTCAATCAGTTTTTTTTTTTTGAAGTTTATGATTGTCTTAAAATTGAACATAAATAAATATCGAGAATTTGTGATATATACAATTCTGTTAAACTTTCGATTATATAATAAATATATACTAAATTTTTTATAAAAAAAAAAAAAAAAAAATTACTTAAATTATTTAAATACATCATTTTACAATAAATATAAATATTTTCTTATTTATTTCCGAAACCCTGTCATTCTTCAAACCATCTTATGGACGGATCATATTCATCTGATGGGTTCAACAATGATCCAATCGAGAGCGTTGATTGACAATCATCTGTTTGAATGTGCCCTGAATGAAAGTCGTAATTTTGCGTTGCATGACCATCTGTTTTATTAACTGGTAATGTTTTAACCTTTGGTAAAGTTTGTTCGGACGATTTTTCTGTATTTTCTAGGAGTTGTCTCGACATCAATGTTAATGCTAGCGCTGCTTGTCCTACTTCTTGGTCAAGAAGATGATTAATTGATGCTTCTTTTGTAACTTCCGAATCTTCCACCTTAGGGCTTTGTAATTGCGAAACTTGCAATGAATCTTCCGGTCTTTCAACCGATTCTATGCCTCCAACACTAGATTGTTCGATTGTATCTGTTGTACGTGTTGGTGATGGAACTTGATTACTAGAAAAATTTGTGCGATTCCGTCGACTCACCGCTCGTTTTGGACCTCTTGTCTTAGGCTTTACTTTCATATCATGAAGACGATTATAAATTCCTCTCTTTTTTTCATCTATCTCTCCTGATTCAGTTCTGGCCGTCTTGAGATACTTATAAAATATTGCACAATCTCCTGCTGTTCTATTGGTCATATTATCTGCTATTTTATTAAAATCTTTAGGTGTTGCCTTAAACAATTCTATAAATTGGGTTTGCTCTTCCTTTGTCCAAGTTGAACCTAAAGGAGTATTATGTCCATAAAATTTTATCGGGTCTAATACACGACCCGAATTGTCCACAAAATTGCTTGCTTTTTGTCCGCTAATATCAATTTGTAATGGCGGAATACGGGCACGTGATGATTCTCCCCGTTGTTGTTCCTGCCCTTGGTTTTGTTCTTCTGCGCCAAGTTTTTGTAATATTTCTGCGAACTCTTGATCAGTGGTTACATAATCACTACATCTTCTGCTTCTAGTTGTGCGAACCGGGTATCTTACGGCAAAACCAGCAGTAGTGGAATTTTCTTGTATAGGCTCCGCGCGTTGCTTCCCTTTCGATTTTGTATTACGCCTTTCTAGAGTTTTACCTTTTATATTTTTAGTTAATTCTTGTATAGAACTATCACTACAATCATCATCAAGCGCTCTACTTCGAATTGTTGATTCATAATCTTCTCGTGACTCACGTTCTTTTTTTGCTCCTTGCTGGAATTTCCGTTGAAATCTTGAAAATAAATTTTCTTTTGATTCATCAAGCGAATCATCACTATGTTCATGCGGTTGATTATTAAGCCACCGATCAAATAGGGAGTTCTTATAAATATCCTTATCTCTCATGTCTATTGTGGGGTTTTCTGAAACTTGGGTTTTTGTGATAACTATTTTTGGTTTTCTTCGATAAGTCGATGTTGATGTATCTTCGACTTTTTTCTCATGATGTGTTACCGGTGGCACTATTTTAGGTGATAACTTCCGTGAATTACTAATATTAACTTTTTTAACTGACTTTATATTTTCTGTATCACGTTTTAATCTTTTTATAGCTTTTTGATCTGCTTGTAATTTTCTTTTCTTTTCGATTTGTTCTAATTTTTTATCTCGAAGTCCTTCCCAAATATCAATTTGTCCTTCTACGTACTCCAGTTCTTCAAATAAGCTTTGGAATTTTGGTCTATCTTCTCCCGGATTACCGAGCTCTTCGGTTTTAATGTGTTGAGATATTGACACATTGTCCAGACCTGAAGCCTCGGCACTTTTGGTATCGACGTTTCCGTTTTCGTTCGTCTGGTTTTGTAACGCATTACATATAATAGTAGCCGGATGAACGTCATCATAATTTGAATCAGTATGACGCACTGTAGGTTCTTCATCATTATCTGCTATCGGATTTCGAAACCTCTCGATTTGTGTATCCGAATCTTCAATACTTGTGTCATTGTTTTGAGAACAATGTTGTACCTGTTCTTGATCCCTAGAATTAATATCCCTTTCTGGTGACAAACTTATTACTCTAGATTCTTCCATTTTTTGGCTTTGATCAGCTTCCTTCCTTTCTAGGCTATGCCAACCAGTCCAGCCGCCTTTTTCATTCCCACTGTTTGATTGACTAGAAGTTTCTCCTTCCTGAATACGTTCATTGTGTTCACTATTGAAATCTATTTCCTCAGTGTTATATTCAGGCGAGTATTGATTTTTCTCTCTAATTGATAATGAATTATCATCGATTAATGTTTTCTCATCATGATTTTGAAGTCGCATATATACAGACGTTGTTTGTTCTATATCGAAACGTGGTGACGCTGCTGATTTAATTGACGGCGGTTTTGATCGATTATGATACATTGTTGGTGATAAACCTGCCAGCTCTTCTGATTTTACATTATCCGATTTATGTATTGGTGATTTTGCTCGATACGAATAAGATGAAGAACTTGTTACCGAAGATCTAGGAGAGGGGGAAGTTGATCTATTTCTATTACGCCTATTACCGTATGGAGGTCCTATACCTTGAAATTCATCTCTTTCTATGTCTTTATTACTAAATCCAAAAGAAAATTTTGGTCGTGTTTCTAATTCTTGATAATCAAATCCGCTCATGTTGTGAATATATTGGTTTGCACAATCTCGTGATGATGCACCAATACGACTTAATTGACGTTCGCGGGATATTGAAGCATTTCTGTCACGATCATTTCGCTCTCTATCTCTAGGCCTATCATGTTCCGGTCTTTTTCTTTCATGGCTTCTTGGTATTGTACGAGGATCCCCCCAATCATCTCTGTAATGATACATGCGATGATGTGGAAAATAATCCCTCTGACCAGGATTATCATGTGGACGATATCGACCCCTACGACTTGGATTTCGGTCATCATACTTATTAAATCATAAAAATGTCGTATAAGAAATATATTTAATTATTTAATTAATAAATTAAATATAAAATCATACAATACTTACTTCATGGTCACGTATATTAGGACCTAACTGGCGGCCTATGCCTTCACGCCTTATGTCATTATTATTTCTGCGATCATTATATAAAATTCTTTCTCCTGGAGCTCGACCAAATTCATCAAATTCACGTCGTTGAGTACTATACAGCGTAATATTGAAAGATATTTAAAAATATATTTCATGCTTGTCAATTTGGATTGAATTATTTCAGTTAAAAAATTATAATTGTTAAAATTGCTTTTTCTAAAATGAGGCATTGGATCAAAGTAATAGTCCAATAAAATTTTTTCCTCAAGTTGATTGTTATTGCTTTTATAAATACCTTCGATTTAATGGTGTTCCATATAACTCTTCTTGTCTAAAATAAAATAATTTGGTGAGAATATAATTCCTATAGAAACCTTCAAGAATTTTAAAATATCTGCTAAATGACTTTTTACACTATACCTTCTAAACATATTTATTCCTTGCCTTTCACGTTCATCGCTTTCCTCACGCTCTCGTCTAAATTAAAAATTCTTTTAGCGAAAATCTTATAAAATGTAGAGCTACGAATTACATCTTTGCTTGCAAGAAATCATTAGAATAGTCCAAAAACTTTGGCTTTTTTTACATGCCTTCTATAATCAATCGATCCTTCTCTGTCACGAGAGTCACGGTCATCGCGATCTCGCCTAAAAATGGGGAATATTTAATAAACGGTAGCATTAAAGAAAAAAGAATTCATTTTAATTAAATACCTAGAATCTCTTGTGCCTATATCAGAACTCTGCTTCATTATGCTTAGATTTAATTTGGTGAAATGAGTGAATAAGGTAAAAAGTAGACGGAATTTTGAGAGCCTGTAACTTAGGCAAGAAAGAGAGAATCAAGGCCAATAATGACGACAGCCTCTTGACTATATACTTTGTTTCGGAACACCGGAATATTAGATTAAATTTTGGTAAGAATTAATGAATTACAATTATTTTTGGTCCGGAGTTCTAGTGTTATATTATACAGACCAATCAGAATCTATTCTATAATGAGCGGATCAATTGTCATGCGTGATCCTGCTTGTTTCATTTTTGGTAAACATCAACGTCAAGTCTCCGATATTATTAGAAAACCTTTTTTTTATTTTTTTTATTTCAAATTATTTCAAATATTCAAAATTATAAATGGCAACGGAAGATGAACTTATTCAAGTACGCCAAGAACTAGCACTTGTTCGTTTATCATACGGTAGGTTTTAACGAGTTATTTTTTAAAGATCTTGTAATTTTTCATTAAATTAACCTTTTATGCTACTCAGAGCAACAACTACACCAATCACAAACGCGGTGTCGGGAGTTTCAAGTAATCAATGAAAGCCAAAAGCAACGGTTAAATGAGTACCAACAACTTGCCGAGCGATGTGGTAATTTAAAATCATAAAATAACGTTATTATAAGAGAGCATGACGGTTTATTTTTCTTTTTACAGAACAAGAAAAACAAAAAGCTCTTAATGACTGTAAAACTGCGAATGAGGAGGCTGATAATATCCGTTTTGAGATAGCACGAATGGAAATGGCGTTACAAGAAGAAAAAGCAAGTAGACTTGCTCTAATCACAAACAAAGATCAAGAACTGAATCAAACAAAAGGTATCAGTTGGCTTAGTAAACCCTAACTATATTTAGAAGTAAAAAATTAGGAATGCTAAGCTTTTTATATATATTTAAATAGAGGCATATGAGCAAGTGGCAGTTTTACGATCACAATATCAACAACAAATTTTTGATCTTCAAAATGAACTACAATCAGTCAAAAAGACTGAATACCAATGGAGGGCAAGTATAATTTTGGATCTTTGCTAGGAAAATCTTATGATCTCGCAGTCTCGTAGAGTTATTTCTGTTTGTTGATATGGATTGAATGGTTAAAAAAGAAAGTTTAATAATTCCTGAAATCTTTTACTTACATTAGAATAAAGTAACGATTGCAGATATGGAAAATGAGTCACTCAAAAATCGAATATCTTCAATGGAGAAAGATTTGATGCATTGGCAAGCTTTGACAAGAAACACAACAGAGAGTAAGGTGGGGTTAAGGCAATATAAATTTTTATTCTGAATTTCTGAATTGATTCAATTATGCTTAAGGCATTTAATTTTAGAATAAAGAAATCGATAATCTCAATGGAACTGTTGAAAAACTAGCGATGGAGCACGATACGGCTCGACAGCAAGCGAATCAATTCCAGCTTGCTTACAAAGAACAGCTTGTTGTAAATCAAAGATTAAATATAGAAAAAGAAGATAAGGAAAGATTTCACAAGGAAGTAATAGATAAAGTCATGGCTGAAGGGCAATCTTTAAAGAGATTGAATGAAATATATGAAAAACGCCAACAAGAAGATAAAGAGGCAATTAATCGGGCACAAAGTAAGAAATATGCATATGAAAATAGTACTACATATTAAAAGTGCGTATTCTGACGCAGCCATATTTTCTAGGAGAGATTGCTGATCTGCAGTATTCTTTATCGGATGCAAATAATAAACTCTCTCAGGTAATTCAACATTAAACATTACACTATTGCGTCTATCTTATGTTCTAATTTTTTTTTAAAAAAATATATATATTTAGTCTGAGTCAGAAATAGAAAAACTGAATGAGGATATTCGGCGGTTAGAGGATGAAAATAAACATTTGAGCCAAATATCATCTGTGTCATCAGTTTCTCCGGGAAGTGCCGTTAGCATGGCATTGCAATCCAAGGGAAAATCTATAGTACAGATGGTATAATTAAATTTCTACGTGTTTATCATCTTTGATGTTATCTTATATAAATACTAAATCCAATAACATCTATCTCGTAGTATTCGGAGTACTCTAAACTTCAAGAGCAATTATTACAGGAGAGAAGAAGGAATCGTGAGCTAACTGAAGCACTAACAACTTTCAATAAAGAACTCGAAAATTATGTAATTATCGTTCAATCTTTTTATTAAAATACATGTAGCCAACCTTTTTATTGATGCTATTAAAATATACTTATCCAAAATTTGCGCTTGAAAAGACCCCGCTTCTTCATCAAAGAACGGTGGAGTATAATCAAATGGTTGCGGAAAATCAAGCCATTTCAGAGCAATTAAGAACGTGCCATGAAGAGATTCAACAACTTCAACAATCGGTATAAAAGTATTTTGCTCGACCAATTTTTGTCTTAGTAGATAAATTCTAAGCATTTTTTTAAACATTAATTTAGGTAACCAATTTACAATCTGAAAATGTACAGATAACAGACCGTAATAATCAACTGCAGAACGGTATTGTCGCATATGAATTAAATTATTACACAAGTTTAGATTAGATTATTTTGTCAAACAATCATTAACTGCGTTGTTATAATTAATAGAAAAAGAAGAATACATAAAACATAATTCGATATTAATACGTCAAGTGGATGAATTTCGAGGAGGCACTCCAAGTTCACCTAAGATGGATATTGATGAAGATAATAAACCATACGACGTTGATAGTCTTTATAGACTAAGCTTCAACTTAAAAGCCGAGAAAAAGAGTTTAATGAAAAAGATCTCAACACTTGAAAATCAAATCAAAGTGTTACAAGATCAGATCACACTAAAAGACTCGGAAAATCAATCAGCAGTACAAGAAATTTCTCGTCTTCAAATGCGACAGCGACAATTATGTTCGCAAATTGAGTCGCTTGAACGAGAGCGTGGATTACATCAAGAACTGACGTTACGAGGAAGTGTTAGCAGTATCAGTAGTATCCAAGATGGAAACACTTCTATAAGATCGATTCCGGCAACTCTTAGTACCCGTGGACGTGATTACGAAGCAGAAATAGCCGATCTTAAGGTATTGTGCTATTATTTTGTTGCAACATATATATTATATCAAGATTTTTCAGTAATAATCAATTACCTGCCTATATAATATTCTCAGACTCGACTTGAAATTTCACTGCAAGAAATGAAAACTCTTGATGAAAGTCTTCAAAAAGCGAATCAAGAATTGTCAACGCTTCATCATGAGCAACTTCAATACAAGTATGATCGACAAAGTTGGGAAGGTACGAATGTTATCATTTTATTACAGTATTATTAAAACTACATATTAATCTATTTAATGTTAAAAATACAGAGCGGTACAAGGTTATTCAAGGACATTTAAGTATAAAGGAAGAAGAGTGTCAAAATACTAAATCAGTTTTAAGGCAAATCCAAAAATTGAATGAACAGATGGAAAAGCAAATGACTAAAGTAATAATATTATTAATTACTTTAACTAAATAAATGATTTGTGTTAAGACTATATTAATTTGTTGCTTTTTATTTTTTAAGGCTATTGACGAAAACTCTCTTCTGAATGTCGAAGTTACAAATTTGAAGAATGATCTTAGTAGTCAACAAATTAAGTGGGAGGAATCACAAAAGCGATTCAACAAAGAAATGGATGATCTTATAGCTTCAAAGGGTGATGCTGAAAATTTGGCACGAAATGTCCAGAACCTTTCGGAAGAGAAAGAGCGCATAGAAAGTGAATTCAAAGTGACGCAAGAAAAATTATTAGCTGCTCAGGCAAAATGTGACAATTTGCAAGAACAACTCGTCTCTATGAGTGAAAAATATTCCAATGCCTTAAAAAAGTCAACTGAAGAGCATAGTAAATTCGTTGAATCAAATAAAGCATTGCAAAATAAGATTACAGAACTTGAAGGGGAAATTCGAAATCGTGTGACGGAAACTGAAACACTTACGAAAGAAATTCAGGAGCTGAAAAACCAGCTCTCCGTTTTCCAAGCAAGCGATCAAGGCATCGAAATTGTCAAAATAAAGTATGTTTAACGTTAATTCGGATCATCATTGAAAATTATAATGCTAACTTTACTATATATAATTTCTTTCTAGAACTGAATTAGAAACTAAGGAAAAGGAACTCGTTAATATACGTGATGAGTCTCGAACATATAAAGACTTATACGAAAAATATCAAACTGAATTAAAAAACTACGAACAAAGGCACAACGAATTGAAATCTACTACTGATGAAGAACGGGAGGCAAATCTAGTAAGTTTTTATAAATGAATCAAACTGCTGATATTTAAGATTAAATCTAATTTTATGTTATTAGGCTTCGATAAAAAAACTTCAAGATGAGCTCTACCCGGTAAAGGAAGAACTCGATCAAAAGATTGACGAACTGCGTAGCAAAGACCAAGAGCTTACAATAGCTCGTAATGAAGTAATAAAACTAGAACAGATGATAAATGAAATTCGTGATAATTCTAACAATGAAAAGCATCAGCTCCGTGAAGAAATGACGAAACAGGAAAAATTATTAGAAGAAGCACAAAATAAATATAATCGTGAAGTGCTTGTTCACGCTGAGGATGCCCAGTCTATACTCGCTCTAAACTCAAGACATGCACAATTGAAATCTGAATTTGACCAACTTAAGGTTATATTTACGTGCTATTGATGTGCGTTGTGATATTCATGTTTCTTTTTAAACTAAATCCATTATAATTTTTCTAGATACAATTACAAAGGTCAGAAGAAATTTGGAATAGTGAAAAGGATAAACTCGAAAAAGAATTGGAAAAGACACTTGAACGGTAAACAGATATAGATATTTTCATGAATTATCGAATTATTATTTTAATTACCTTAAATGTTATAGATGTAAAGAACTTGAAGAAAGTAATAAAACCCTTCACGACTACTTTGATACCGATGCTGGAAAGACGATTTCCCAAGATCAAATAATTTCACTTTTGCGTATGGAAAAAGAAAAGGCAGAAACTCAAAGAGAAGCATTCGCACAACAAGCCGAAAGATATAGGGCTCAATATGAACATACTCAAAAGTCATTGGATGAAGTGCGCGCATTGCTTATCCAGGTATTAATTTTTTCGTACCTCATTTTAAACATAAATACTTTCATATCGAGCTAACTATATTGCTATACATTGTTTGTTTAGGAACGTGAGCAAGCAGAAAAGACAGGTCCTTTGGAGAAACTGCAAACAGAACTTTCAGAAAAAAATATTCAATTAAAACTCCTTGAGGAAAGTAATCAGACATTGAGAGCTGCAAGTGAACGACTAGAAAAACAAGTTACCACGTCGGAATCTTCGTTGAAAGAAGCAGAGGAAAAAGTGCAAGCACTAGATGGTAATCATTAGACATATCGGTGTAAATTATTTTAATGGTAATGTCTTATTTTTTTAAAAAAAAATTTATCAAATAGTACAAATCAAAAGTCTACAACTCGACCGAGATAGTTCCGCTCAAGAAACGAAGATACTCAAAGAAGACAATGAACGATGGAAAAACCGATTCCACACCGTTTTGCAGAAATATGGAGTATGTACTTAAATTTTATTCAGAAATTATCGTTAAATAATAGCTAATTTATGTTCTTCACTTGGAAAACAGATCAGTGATCCTACCGAATTGCAACATTTGAAAGATAATTTGAAGTCCACCACGGAAGATCGTGATAAACTTAAAGCTGAAAATGGTAAATTGCGGAACGATTTTACTTTAGCAAGGAAACAGGTATGAAACTATATCGTACAATTATGAATTTCAAGTTATCAAGTGCATTTTTGTGGTTGAGAACTTCCGTATCACTAAATTCAATTTACTTATTTATTCATTATATTTTTAAAACGAAAGTGTGAAATTATTAAAAGTCAGGCAGTAAAAATCAAAAATAAGCTTGATCAAACGGAGAAAGAAAAATCTGCTATAACACAAGATAAGGCAAACTTGGAAAAAGATAAAGCGACACTTACTCAAGAGCTTACAAAAGAAAAAACTAACCACGATAATCTGCGGAAAAGAGTGAGTAACATGCAAAGTCGCTTTAAAAATTTAGCTCAAGCCGAACAAACGAAGAAAGAACTAGAGGAATTGAAGCAAAAACATCAAGATGTTTCTAAAGAATTAGAGGAATTGAAGCAAAAACATCAAGATGCTTCTAAAGAATTAGAGGAGTTGAAACAACAGTCTACAAAACAAATCGAAGGGTTAAAGAAAGAGTTACAAGATGAGAAAGAGAAAACTTCAGATTATCTTCGGTACAAGGCACAAGAATCGATGTTCTCTAGTAAAATTAAAAAGTTGGAGGCAGAAAAGGCAGAGTTAAAAAATCAGATAAACCAGTTTCAACAACAACAAACAACATCCCAACAAAATATTCCAAAATCAGACACTGTACCGAATACAACGGAAATAACGTCATCTACGCCTCCTTCCGCTCTGCCTCCCCCAACTTTGCCTCCTCCCACTTTAACGCTTCCCGCCTTACCACCTTCCACTGTACCACCTTCCACTTTGCCTCAAGTAAACATAACGAAACCCCCTACTGCTTCACAACCAACATCAACAGCCTTAACGATTATTCCGCCTTCAATAGACGTTTCTGCAAATGCTATTGAGACCAAGGAGCTTCCTCAGTCATCTAATAACGCAGACGCTAATGATGGAACGATAGGTGCCGCTACGTCACCAACTTTAAAACAAGTTGCTGTAATTATTCCTTCTGTACCTGCTGTTACACTGAATGTGCCAAAAGAGAAGCCACCAGTAAAATTACAAAGAAATCGCGTTCCACTAACTGTATCGCAATCACCGAAGATAACTCCAGTTCAAGTTGTTGTATCGACACCACCACCAATAGAGGAACAGCAACCAGTTGCACGTACATTAGCTACTTCTGAATCTCATTCCAGTGAAACGAGTGCTGTCGAATCATCCGAACCAGTAATTGTAATACAGCCAGCTTCTACAGAGGTTACTAATAGTTCTCATGAAATAATTGGACGTAAGCGTTCTAGAGACGATTCTGAAGATACATCAACCGGAAATGGTATGTAGGAATAATTATTTTATTAAATTTTTTAATAGAAAATAACGATATTAAACGGAGGTAAAATCACCAATCACCGCCTTTATGGTTAAGGTGCATTTGAGACAAAGAGAGGGGTTGGGTATAATAGTCCAAATTTTAAGGCTTCGGGGTACTGAACATTTTTATTTAGAATACCTACCTTAATTACTTAGTACATTTTTGAGAATAGCATCCCGGTGATTTTACCTCAGGTTAAAATAAGCAACTTCCATATTAATATTTATTTTTTATAATGTAGAAGTAACTGAAATGCAAGATGTCCAGACATCTGATAATTCTAATACTAATGTTGAGGTTGTACCACAATCCCCTGTTAATAAAAACATTGAAGAAGTGACGGATATATCGGAATCAGTAGAAAATAATAACCAAGTTGATACTAATGAATCAGTAGAACAACAACCATCTCCTAAAAGAGTTAAAGTGGAAGATAGTAGTTCAGATGCTTGATCTAGAATCTTGTGATTTTACAAAGAACATTTCTTTAATAAAGTTGATTTTATTGTAATCTAATAAAAAATTTTTTGAAATATAAATAATTTTTACGTTTGACCAATTAAAATCGGTTACTAGTTAAATTTTTTGTATATATTTTTTAATTTTAGTTAATATTTTATTCAAGCAGACAAGTTTTTAAATATTTTGGGATTTTATAATTTGATTTTAGCAAGTTAAAATCGTCTTATCGAGGTGATAGTAAAATTATCTAAAATGAACTAGTAAATAAGTATACATCAAACCCATTAGCACGTGATGATAGACCAATCAAATATAGGGATTTTGATCATCCCGGATCGAAGCAAAACAAAGCGAAAAATGTGAAAAACGCAAAAAATATAGAAAACAGTAGTCTAAACCTATCGTGAAGCATTAATTAAAAATGTCGGGAAGGCAAATTTACCTATATAAACTACTATATCCGAAACTAATCTAACCTTAATACGGGCACCCTGACCCTAATTCTTAAAAAATCGGTAATTATGTGCTGATGGAAATTGATGCGCAAATAGATGCATTCATACAACATATAACCTACCTCCTCTTTTTATTTTTTACAGACACACTTATTTTATTATTATACACTTATCCCTCAACATTTCACCCATTTTACTATTTCTAATTTACCAGTTACCTTAATCCACCACAAATCACCAACCAATACTTATCATACATTAACTTTTCCTAAATAAAAAAAAACCTTACCGTTCACTTAAACAACTTTACATTAACCACGTTCCTGATACGTATACCTTATTCGATCTTAATAACCAATTCAAATTCATGCTAAGTAGTAAATTTTCTTTAATCAAATATCCACATCTACTAAATTTACCTTTTGAACTTACTTTGTAAATCATATTCCCTATTATTCCTTTATTATATAATAATATGGGGTCTTTGCCTTGAAAATGACCTTACGGTACATGATACCGTAGGGTCATTTTCAAGGCAAAGACTCCATATCTTCCTATATTCTCACCTAACTTACTGCAACTGCATCCTGTACCACGCGAACCTTGTTTATCAATGAATTTTTCAATTTATTTCGAATTACTAATTTAGTTTAATGTAAACCTCCAAAGAGTACGTAGTGATGGCCATAAACTTGAATATTTTTATGGCATTTACTGGTTTTATCCCGATGACCATTCCGACAGCAAGAGTATAATAAAATGTATAAAATACCCAATAGCAGATTGTACTGAATGGTTTTTAAAATAAATATTTTAAAAAATTACAGAAGATTTGGATAGTTGAATGACTAAATTATAGTAGAGGATGTAAAATACCTATTTAAAAAATTATAACATACTGATCTCGTTTATCAATACGTATTGTAAGAAGATGCGAAATTTGTAGATCGAAAAATAAAAAGAAATCACTACTACAAATTATTTTGATCCGCCATCTTGAAATCATATAAAATAAAGAATAACTAACACCCTTATTTTCCACTGGGGCTATGAGAGCCCGAAGGGCCCTCATAAAACTGGGATTACCTTTTATTCCTGCCGGTGCGCTAAAATTTATAATCAATACTTTTATATAAATTTACGAGAAAATCAAAAGTTGTAAGAATCGACAAATAAGAAATTAATAACAGATACATACCCGTATAAGCATGAAATAACGCGCAAGGGTGTAATTTCGAATTTTGGCCTAAATTAAGCTTAATTCGGGCCATTATTCGAAACAACCCCTGCGCATTATTTCGCTCAGTGCTCCGCACGGATCGAATCTGGCGAATATTTCTAAAGATTCGGGAAAAGATTTCTTTATTGTAGTTGCACAAAAAACTACCAGTTACTTTAAAGGTAGAGGATACGTAGATCATTTATCATATGATGTTTTAGAAATATTTTTACTATTCTTTTTTTGTGTAACCCAGCAAATGTGAAGCCACCGCAGCAAATTTAGCTATATAAGAAAGTATATTTTTTTAAAATAATATAGCTTTTAAAAATTTTACTACTAAAAATAGAAAATACAATCTATGTTTCACAAAAATTTGGCGAAAATTAATTAGATTCTTAAAAATTTTTATTAGTAGCAAATTTTTACTATCTATATAAGGTTTTGATTTGTCATGCATTTATATAGTATTATATCAATATCGATATTGACAAACTTCCAAGTGCAAATTTTTAACAAAAAAATAAAGAAAATAAGCCAATCCGATTTTAATTAATTCATGACCCGTCAGAGAACCAGTGAAAACCATAGTAAACCATGGAGAAATTTATTATTGTTTTTTGCCTTTTTTAGAATCTGGAGCTTTCAAAGGATAAATCGATTTTTTACCAAAAAACCCTCTCTTCAACTTCTAACAAATGTTGTAGAGAGAATTTCGAGCATAATGGTAGTTGAAACATTAAAATCAGCCCAATGGATCATGAGATATGGGAATTTTTGTCTTCACAGCTTCTTTGTATAAACAAACATATAGTCACGAAGATAAAAATGCTCATATCTCACGATTCACTAGACCAATTTTAACATTTCAACTACTATTATGCTCGAAATTCTCTCTTATACAACTTTAAAAATTGGGTTATCCTTTGGGAAACTCCAGATTCCAAAAAAGACAAAATTTATATAGTAAACATATCCCCAAAGTTTACTATGTTTTTTCACTGGTTCTCTGGTGGATCATGAATTAAAAAAAAAAAAATCGAATGAATTTAAGAATTTAACGAAAAAATAAAATAAAAACCAGGCTGATGAGAATTCAAACATATTGAAAAGACGGCTAAGCAGGAATATAAGGACAAGCTAGTTAGGAATACAACTATTAATTCTAATCGCCATGTGAGAAAGTATTTGAAGCCTGATACCGTATAAATGAAATAACATCTACCTGTGCGTTATTTCAAATATGCCTATGTACGTAATTTCGAAATAAGAGAAACATTTTTAAATTCAATACAGCCAGCCTTTAGTAAATGCGCGTTTGGTAAAAATATATTTATCTCTTAAACCGTTTCTCCTGCAAATCTGCCCTGAAATTTTTTTTAAAATAAAATTTTTAAAATAAAATTTCAAATATTAACTTTAGCTATATACTTTCTAGGTAAAAAATATATTTTAAAATATATTTTAATAATTTTGTTAAAAAAAAATTTTAAAT
>CAJVPY010002643.1:0-15686 GCA_910591965.1 Dentiscutata erythropus | reverse complement strand
ATCATTAAATTTGAATAAATGGTTATTGAGAAATTATTATTTAAAGCTTAGAAATAAAAAAATTTACCTGATGTTTTCAAGATATTACATTTTTTTTCAAACTTCTAGTGATGGTTCTTCAACAACTACCAAACCAAATTTAGTGAACTTTTTTTTTTTAATTTTATGAAAGCATATAATTAAAATAAAAAAAAATTACTAAATTTAATCATGTAGTTATTTAGAAACCTTCACTAGAAGTTTGAAAAAATCGTCTAATCTATTAGTAAAATATATATATGCATGTTGTTGATTATATGCCAATCTAAAAATTTGATTGGCTGGTACATCACATAGCGCAGAATTTTTCGGGGGTGTTCTTGGAGTAGTTGGAGGACACACCAGCCAAACTGCCAGGTTCTATCGCATCGGAGGAAAAGGACATATGCTTCAAAAGTATGTACCAAGGGGAGGGCATCCTTCAGATACCTAAAGCCTGGGCAGTAGAGTTGTTGGCGCAAGGTAGATAGTGTCGCCAATAGTATTTTAAAATCGGGCATGCCATGGTATGCCAATTTAGGTGTGGCACAAGGGTGCGAGCCAATCACAATAAAGCTTAGTTCTAGCATAAAAAAAAATAAATTACTGCTATATAATTTTTTAATTAGTAATAACACATTAAACAAATATATAATTGGAAAGTATGCAGCTATGTCTTTGATTAGCTAAAAGTTTAAATTAGATAGCTATACAATATATTTGTGCAAAAATTTAGAACAGATATATTTAAAAGCTTGCATTGAATTATTATGACTTCTATTATGAGTTTAAGTACAAGTTAGTTTGTATTGCAATTACTATCATGAATTACTGTAAAATATTTTGTTACAAAATTTACTTACCACTCCATTTGTATTTGAATTATCATAATTTTCCATGAGTTACTATAAAAGATCTTGTTAAATAATTTGTTATTCTAGTGAGAAATAGTAGATAATAGTGATGAGAGTGCATTTTATAATAACATGTGTGTTAATTAAATTTTCTAACATATAGTGATTAACAAAAACAGCAAATCAAAAATTAAGACTAAATTGAAAATTGATGTTGATAATCAAAACTTTTTTTTTTTTTTAAGTTTTTTTTTTTTTTTTTCTTAAACTAAATTTTTTTTCCTATATAAAATTTAGATTGTATAAAATGTACATAATTACAAAATATGTGCATTAATATATACAATTAAGAAATTATACATATATATAAAACCTATCTTTAGTATATAGTCAAGGTTAAAGTTAATTTTGTTTTGGAATTTTCATGATTTTATAATAAATTACTGTAAAAATTTTTTTACTAAACTTACTATTTTATATAAATAATTTATTTAAAACTAAAATTTATTGGTAATCTTATAAATGGTGCACCATATAGCATGCTTTGCACCAAAAAATATCAATAGCATGCTATTGGCATGCTACTAAAAAATATTTGTGCCAACAACTTTAATGAGCAGACCAACCCTTCTAGGTTGCTAGCTAGAAGTAAAAGAGAAACTGATAAAGAATCCAAGTAAGAAGATGATCTGAATGCAGGTACCAGAGTTTTTGTGAATCTAAACAAAGGCAGAAGTAGATAATCGCAGAGTTTAATAGTTAGCTCTAACTCCAAGTACATGAGTAAAGCTGTGGCGAAGGTTATCAAAGCCTAGATAGATATATATGTGGAACATGTAATATTTAGCAAATAGTAATATCCCACTATCTGATAAGCTGATAGGCACCCGAACAGGATAAGTAAACTTCACGGTATATATTGACCTGTCGGTGAGATAAAATAGAGGTTAATACAACTATACCGGGCTGTAAGGTTTGGTATGTTTCACTCTAAATAGTTAATAGAAAATTTTTGGAAATTGCAACACCGCAGGAATAGGGACCTGGGACATTTGTGGTAGGAGATGACTAATTAGGAAGATGGTGGCTTAAAATACAGATCAGGTTATAGCAGCACACCAAAAGTGGCATGAGATATGAACTCGGTAATGGTAGCATTACAGGTACTAGTTAGGAATAAGTTACCAATAATGTACTGAAAACTCTTGTAAAAATATAATATATGTATGTTCTATAATGAGAATAAAAAGGCAGTGTTGTTAAAAATAATAATAATAATAATAATAATATGACAGGGTGAAACCTGAGTTACCAATTAGTAAAATCTGCATTTATCAATTACACTATGTAAAATCTGAGTTTATTTATTAAATGATGTAAAATCTATTTTTATCAAAAGTATTTGTGTAAATCCGCTTTTAATTAAATAAAACCCGCTTTTTTTTTTTTGTAACATAAAAACCTGCTTTTATTAAGTAAAACCTGCCTTTATAAAGTAAAACCTATAAATGCTATAATAAACTTTTGTTCACATAATTAGCTAATATATATGATATGATAATCTTTAGATCTCGCATACCCAGTATAGAACTCTTTATTTACTAGACTTGCAAAGATTCTTCGCCAATGTTTTCCCATCTTCAGAACCAAGTAGACTTATAAATCCCAATTGAAATATATAAGATTCCAATTCAAATTACTGAACTTATAAGGGTGACTAATACTGCGTATACCTCATATAATACTATGAAACTGCATACTTTACTTGTAGCTATTTGTAGCTTAAAGATAAGTTATAAAAAAAATTAATTTTTGCCTGTCTAATCCAACTAATTACTAATTCTTTATACAGTTATATGACTTGGGTGGAGTAATAGGTCAACTCACAGATTAATCTGTAGATCAACTACTGACCAACCTGTGAAATAAAAAAATAATGTAACAATAAGATTGTATATCAAGCATTACTTTATAGACAAGTGCACTTTGAACTTTTGTCTCTTTTTTTTGTCAACATAACTCATTGCTCATATCCTTTTTATACTAAATCTGCTGATATAAATGATTTTAACTGAGAATTTTTTCTTGGTTATGAATATAAGGTTGGATTTGAGATAGATGAAAATGTGATATCATTATCAACTTTAATATATTAAAGAATTGGGTAAGTATATTATCAGGACAGTATACATATTAGGAGGGCTTCAGAATTAATAATCTGATGTCTAATTTCAGATAAGTGATATTTATTTCAAAATAAGAGCCATATAAATCTTATTCTTTTTAAAGTATGTACTTATTTACATAATCACTTACCTGCTTATTTTGAAACAAAAAATAAGACCTTTTAACTTCGAAATAAGTTAATTCTGAAATTTCCTATTTGTGATATAGATAATACTTGTAAAACATGATTTCAGATACAACATCTCAAAGAGCTTCAGATTTTTGGTAGTGAATAGAGGATTTAATAGTATCATTTTTCAATGAAAAAATAAAGCAATTCATATAATTACCAATTGATTTATCTTAATTTATAGAATTATAATCACCAAGAATTTCATCAGTAATTTTTAACCTTCATGACTACGATAGTATTGCTTGTCACATATTTTCCGAAATAATTCAGGAGAAAACTATCTCTATTTCCACGAAAAAGTAATTTAAACTCATGTGGATTATTTATTATTGAATATGCTTCAACTTTTTTATTAATTCATAATGCAATTTTGGCTACATGTACTTCATTGATTAATATATCTCAATGTAATTTAAGTAGATGTATTAAAATGAAATTTTAGTAAACTAATAAAAGCAATATTATATCACTTTTTAAAAAAAAACATCTACTAGTTAATGGATAGAAAAAGAGTACTTTTTTTTGCCAGTAATCAGTTATAAATATTTAGTGGGGGTTTCAAAATTAACAATTTGACGTCCTGATTACAAATAAAATAAGTGATATTTATTTCAAAATGAATGACCTATAATTTTTAATTTTTTAAAAGTATATATTTATTTGCATAATTTTTTAAAATAAGTTAATTCTGAAACCCCATATATGAAAATTAACAAAATTTAGAGAATCTCTATTTATTGAATTCTTTATTAAATGCAAAATTTTTATTTATAAACAATTTTTGTAAAGATTTTCTTTATACTTCAAATCTTTATATAAATTGTGAAATCTATAGCATAGCCATCTTTGTGAGATAGGCATGAACTTCCTATATACATTGCTCTTGCACGATAGATTTTTTCCAAACTATCATATTGATACCAGCCCGCATTTTTTACATTTTCAAAATGAATATCAGCAACATGATGGTTACTATTGCAAAATGAAGCCCCTATAAGATGGTATCTATTAAAAAATAAAAAATAAAAAATAAGTAAAGCCTATACCATAAATTAGTATGCAGAATTGAAATTAAGATTTATCTTTGTTTTATGTATATGTCTTTTAAGGAAAACCTAATTTCTTCAGAAAGATCTTTGTTTTCAAGATAAAATCTCTCATTATTAATATTAATTTTTGCAACATTAACCACAAGAATTAAAGGTAGTCATTGGTCAATTTGTCTTGTCAAAGTAGCTTTACCTGCACATAGGTATATATTTTTAAAAATTATATATATACATGTATATATGTAAATAATATATTAAAAAGTAAGTAGAGGGTAAATAAATCACTTACTTGATCTTTCCACTTTCCACTAATATATATTTATCAACCTTGAAGAAATTTATAGGAATATTTTTGGGGGTTTTTCCATTCGTAGTTACAAATTCTGCTCCGCAGGGACAATACAGGGCTCTTCCCAGTGCTTTAGACAATTTTTGAAGTAATTATCTCTTTTTCTGATAACTCTAATAGTTGTGGTTTTCTAATAAAAAAATTGGTTTTTGTAATTTATTGCTGTAGCGATACATCGCTAGTCTATGTGGAGTTTCAAAACTATGCTTACAAATTATTAATTTTATTAATTTGTAAGCATGATTTGAAACTCCAGATAGACTAGCGATATATAGCTATGGCAATAAATTATTAATCTATATTTAGGAATGCTGATAAAAAATCATCACTTATATAAGCACAATATCATAAAAGTCAAGATTTTTTTGGGTAGTAATCTGAATCACAAACAGTTGTTACTGTGTTTTTGATGTTGAGAAGATTCCAGTCCAAGAAATCACGAAAGAACTGCTCAAAAAATAGCTCTGAAAGACTTCCAAATAAGTTTATACAACTTGTATTTAACTTATTATATGATGGTAAATTTTCAACCCAAAGAAACTTGGCATCTACCCATTGTTTCTGCTTCATTCGGTTAAAAACTTTAATAAGAAGATGTGTATGTGAAGTGAGATCAGCCATGGCAAAAGCTGCAGCTTGACTATAAATATTTTTCTGAGTGAAAACACTTTGGATAAGTGTGAAGCTTGTATCTACTAGATAGGTGGAAGCTAAGTGCATCTCGCCTCCATATGGCATTGTATAAACAACAGCGTTTCTATAAAAAACTTTAAATGACGGGTTAGACTATAAAACATATTTATCCCATTAATATAAATATATGTATATCGATATATATAAAGAAATATTACTTTCATTTTTTTTTTTTTACTTGTTCATTAGCATATCCAATTATGTCAGCTAATTGAACTATATATTGATTCATATTACCGCTTTTGAAAATAACATCTATAATAATCTTGCTTTCACTAATAACTTCAACAATCTGCACCTTATAATAAGGCTTATCCGAAATTGTATCTCGAAGATGAACTTGCTCTCCTGGTATTAATCTGTTTTTTCTTTTATTTTTTGGACCTCTTTTTTGGGGTAAAATAAGCTCATTTTTGTTACAACAATTATCATCCTTCTGACAAAAGTAAGATTCGAGAGAACTACTTATAACTGATTCCTCAACAGGTCTATAGAAAAAAAAGAAAATAAATTAATTAAATTGCCAAAATTTTTTATTATTAGATATAATTAAGCAAAAATACTTTATTTTTATTATTATTATTTTTTTTTTTCGGTATTAAGGTGACCTCTTTGGCCGGGGAACATTTTATTAGATAGTTATGTTTTTTAATTACAATAAGAGTACATATAGCCACATGTGCACCTTTTGAGTGCCTAATTTAAGTAGTCTGCCTGAAGGTTCTACACTATCTGCCGTACCTTTACCCCAACTAGGGGGTACCTATTTAAACCCTCTGACTATAACCTACTTCCAAACCAATAGATACTACCTAATCTGAGGCACAGCTTACTATACACAGGTAGTTCACTATTGCCTAATCTAATTTTGCACCCACCTTAGGACTTACTAACCCCAATGAGGCTAATCTATCCACGAGGTAAACCTAACAGAGTGGTCCACGTCCCACACATGTATTCACCTGCATGTTCGGTAATTTCTTCCCAATTAATTTATTAATTTTAATATAAGTTTAAAAGTATTATTATTAATTAATTATATATAATTAATATATATAAAATAAAAAAATTAAAATTTTTAATATAGGCTTAAGAATTAGCAAAAAATTAAAAACTTAAACCTAGAAATACCAAGTTCTAAGAGTTAATATAGTTGAAACCTAAGAATTAGAAAAAATTAAAAACTAAAACCCGAGCAATGCCGAGTCCTACATGCTAGTTAAAATTTCATTTAAACACTTGCTCAATATATTTAGTATATTTAATTTGTGCAAAAATTTGTAAAAAAAATTGTTCTTGCCAACCAATAAAACTTGACATTAAATCTAAAAAAGACTTTAGATATCTAATTAGCTTTTATAGTAAATATTTTATACAAATAGATACTCATATAGGCTGATTTATAGAATTGGTAATAACTTTTTATCTAGTAGCCTGTTTTGGATAATTTTACTGCCAAAATGTTCAGCTCATTGAGAGGATTCTAACAAGACCAAAATCATTAAAATCCAATCACAGGATCCCAAGTTATTGTTAATTAAGCAAAATTTTAACCAATAAACCTAATTATCTGACCAATGAAATTGGCCAAAACAATGTTTGTATAACCCATTTTATTGGTTTTTAGTAAAAAAACCAATGAAATAGATTATACAGGCTACTAGATAAAGGTTATTGCAGTTCTATAAATCAGTCTATATGTAGTATTAAAAAAGTTAGATACAATCAAGAATTCATCGATTGAACTAAAAATTCAACTAAAGTTGAGATTTTAAAAAATCAAGACTTAATTAATATGTGTCAAAAATATGCTAAAAATTATAATCACAATCAAAGCAAAACAGTAGATCTAACAATTAAAAATTCTCTAGAATCTTTATCATTTATAGCAAATACTTTTGAATTATTTAACTTGTCTGAATTGACTACAACTATTTCAAAAATTAATAGTGAAAAAGATTCTGAATTGGATATTAACACAAAGGAACCTGAATCATGAGCAATTAATACAAAAGAGCCTTTTATAAAATTGTTATAAGTTTATAAAATAGAAATATATATAAATATATAAAATATTGCCTTTTTGTGCATATATCCAAGTCAGTATATATCCCTCCATATTGTTGTAAGAAAGTTCTATCTCAAATTGTAATTTATACAAGTACTAGTCAGGTTTTTCTTTCATAATTTATTTTATTCATATTTAAAGAACATAGTTTTTTCCAAAGTGATGGAAGTTTTTCAATACAACTATATTTTTGAAAATGCACAAGAATCTAACTTATAGAAGACCTGCTAACACCTAGGTGTTTTGCAATTTTTCAAGTTAATAGACCTTCTAAATTTTTTTTAATTGTTTGCTAGCAAATGTGGTTTGAAAATATTATTCAAGAAATATGCATAATTTTTTATTTATATTAACCACCTGATTTTAAATTATGTATATATTACAGTATTATTAATTTGTATCAATATATATATATTGATAATCAATGCAGATCTTAGATCTTTTTTAAACATATCTACATAGAACATTTTTTTTCTAATACATGTTATATATTATTATTTTATTATTATATAATTTAGCAAGTATTTTACAAGAACATCACATTGAATTCTTTAAATCTTTTTAATAATAATCTTCGGGTAGAGGAAATCATTAGCAATTAACTGGCAAAACACAAACTGAGAACTTGTAAGAACACTAGAAAAAAAAGCGTTTGTAGATATACTTTGTATAGGCTTTTTAAATCTTGCTAGTAATAACTTTGGTTAGAAGAAAGAAAAGTATTAGCAGGTATGTTTTGCAAAAACATCACACTGTTTTTTTCAATAATAATTTTGATCAGAAGAAGGAAAAGCATTTACAAATATATTTAGCAAGAATATTACAATACTTTTTTAATTCTTCTGGTATTAAGCTTTGGATCGGAAGGTGAAAAATCATTAGCAGTTGTAGTCTAACTACTGCATATTGACTTGTAAGAGTTTTTTTTTTAATGAAATTTCTTATTTACTTTTTTTTATGCAAAGAATTTAAAAGACATTATTGAATAGATATCCTTTAGCAAATTTGCAAATATAAAATATCTTGCCAAAGAAAAGACGTTTGCTTAAAAAGTCTTGATAATTCTAGAAGTATGTATAAATCTTAATTTATTATTATTATATTTTAGATTAAAAATTAACACCAACATGGGGTGATTTAGCTATTGTGATTTACAAAATAACTAAGAACCCAAAAGATGATAGTTATAGAGTATGCGAAGTAGGAGGTATCCAAAAATTGTTAGACAATAAATGAATTTAATTGAAATTCTAAAATAATGAATATTATTTAACTAATAAGCTTAATACAATTCACAAAGCTAATTTAGATTTTCATTCTGGAAATATGATATGTTTAATTTTCATGTCACTAATTTCGATTTAACTATTGGATCTGAGATAACAATATCCAACACTATATAGTCTATTGGCACAAACCATCTTCAGTTGTTTGAATATACGATTTCCTTTGAAATTGTTCTGGAGCAATATAAGACAAGACACTATAAATATGATCTTCTTGTTCTTTCTTATCAAATAGTTTTGATAAACCTAGATTGGCAATATATGCCTCATAATATTCTTTTAACAAGATATTTTCTAGATATAAATCTTGATATAAATATCTTTTATTATAAATATGATCAAGATTAGATATAATATCATAAAGTATCTTTAATTTAATTTTCTATTCAAACTTAAAAATATCTGCAAGTTTTCGCTTAATAATTCATATTTTGCATAACTCGTTACTAAAATATAATCACCAATTCTATAATAGTAACAACATTCAACATTATATAGTTTATTAGTATTATCTATCCTTTCTGACACCAATTCTGTGATAATAATAATATATAATCCATTGGTGGTTCCTATTTAATTTTATAATTACAACAATATCTAATCATTAGTAACTATTCTATATATATTCAACTTATATAATTCATTAATGCTTTTTATCTTTTTTAGCATTATAATTTTTTTTAACTAGTAGTATTAAAAATAAGCATTATAGTATAGTAAGGGTATATTTTAATATAATATAAATATAATAATATATATAATTTACAGTCTTATATCTAAACACCTATCTGCTTCTGTTTTATTTCTCAATTCTCAACTTTTATCTATTTTATTTTACCAATATTTTAAATTCTTGAGTTGCTAGTTTACCTATAATAATATATATATACAATAAATTAAACTTATTCAAGAAGAAGCTCTACAATTAGCCAATATTACTAATACTAAAACTATCACTAACAGGACTCTGAATATTTCTGATATAGGTCATAACTAGATTTTGACTGATTTGATCTAATTTGCTAAAAACTAAAAATTTACATTTTCTTAATTATCTTAGAATCTAGTAATCAGAATTGAATAAATTGTTTTTTTAAAGTTGTGTCTTACTGAGAGCTTTTATTTAAAAAAATGTTTATTTAAATTGAACACCTAGTTGCTGAGAAAATTACAAAAACAGTTTTTTGTTTTCAAATTTAGATTTTTGCAAAAAGTTCAAGTATAATCTATATCAAAGATGTCCGAGGTTCTTCTATTTATATATAGCTCAGAGTACTATTACTAGAGTTTTGTAAATGAAGTATGCATCTACTCTAAAGCTTTTTTATTAAGTTAATTACTTTTCAAACTTAAAAGACTTTTGTAAAGCTTGTTAAACACATCTAATAGTAATTAAATCATTTAAATTAGCATGGTAAATGCTAAAAAAACTTTAAAAAATATATCTTAAACTATATAAACTTCTTTTTTTTTCAATTAGTTTTCAGAAACTTAAGTTTATTGAAGTTAAATATTTTTTTAATAGTGATTTATTATTAGAAGTATTGTTTCAGTTACAATGAGAGTACATATAGCTACATGTGCACTTTTGGTGTCTAATTTAAGTAGTTCACCCAAAGTGGTAGTGCTATACTAGAGGTTTTTCACTATTTGCTATACATGCACCCACTATGTAGGCACCATTTAAACTCTCAAATCATATTTTTAATTCCACTGTGTGGAACTTCTAATCTGGGTGTAACCTCACCATGCATATGCCATAGATCTATATAACACTACTAGATTAATTAAAGTTAAATATATATTATATCAAGATCACTTAATCATTTTTTATATAATTGTATTCATAGCATCAATTTAATCCAACTCTTAGATTTAACAACCTAAGTAATCATAGTTAAAGAAATGTTTTTAAAGGATATATTGGCATCCGCTAGGACAATTTAGATTATTTAACTACATTAGATGCATCTACAAAAATTACTTAAGCCAGAAGGGTGATTAACTTAGTAAAAAAAAGTTTAAATATGTGCATGTTATATTTGCAAAACCTCAATTTCTATAAGTAACTCACATCACATTTCACTATGATCACTCTCTGGTTGACTCATAGATCACCAATTAATATAAATATTTTATTTAAAAATGTAATTAATAGGAATTGAAAGAAGGTATAAATAATGAAAATTTTAATATTAATCAACTGTACAGATCACCAATTTTTGCATATAACTAGATATAGCATTAGAAAAATGGAAATAAAAGAAAATTTTTGTTTGTAAGTTATTCAATTTTATTTACAAAAAAGCTATAAATTGAAATTTTTGAAGATTTCCAAGATTAATGCTAACTGAAATATAAGCACTGACATTGCTGCATTGCTAATAATTAGTGATATAGGCTGGCCCAGCCCAACAGCCGGGTCGATGGACGGGTCTACCCTCAGCCTGTAACCTTGTGAGCCAGGCTGGGCCAGTCGATAAAGAAGTTATAAGATTTAGCATTTAATGCTTATAAAATAAACTTTTTTAAAATATATATATATATATATCGATATATTAAGCCACACAAGCTATTTTTTACCTGTGTATCTAATTTATGGCAAATGGTGTTGTAATCATGAGAAAGACTTGCTAACGTTAGGTCAAATTAGTTCAGGGTTACAAGTATAGATTATGCAAGACAAATGTTATGATAGTGGGTTATTAAAGAATATAGTTTAGTTGGTATACGATTTATAAGGTATATTATTTATTACTTCATTTATGACTCAAGTGGATTTCTCTTTCCCTTTATTAGTTTAGCTATCATATATTACATTGCAAAATAGCCATGGTCTGAAACCAAGATCTGTGGTTCCAAACCAAAATCCATCTTAGACCAAGATTAGTGGTCCTAAACATCTATCATCTCAAACCAGTATCTGTGGTTCCAACCCATGCACAGTCGTTCCATAACAATAGCACTAACAAATATAATAAAAAATACTAACACATACAATATAGAAAATATAAAAAAGAAAATTTAAACACAAAATTTTTGTAACAATGGTTAGAAATTAAATTTTTTTATTTAGCTATTATCACTAGTAATCTAACTAATGAGGTCATTAATTTTAGTTTTTTATATCAGAAATGAATACATATAAAAGTATTGATTAATCATTGGAACTAAAAAAAGCAAAATTGTGTTTACAAATAATTGTATAGTAAGCAATAATCTAGTAATTACAACAATTAAGATATTATATTAGCAAATAATTTATCAATTATGGTGCAACTATGTTGTGCAGATACCTTATTAATAACTATATATATAGTAATTACATACTATTTAATTAAGAATAGTGTTTATGCATTATTTCTTTGCCAGCTAGAAACATTAAAAAAAAATAGCAGCTTGCTACTTCTATCATTAATCACCTTCTATAATTTTTAACCTAGCAACCTCTCTACAAACGTTACATTCAAAATTATACATACTCAAGTATGATCTCTTCTCAAATTCATCGGATAATTTCATAGTTCTCCATTTATGATATTCTAAATAAGCAGTCTCATTACTAATTAAATATTTCAAATAATCTGCAAGAGCTTTAGTGCTATTAAAATCTTCAATAAAAATAGCAGATTTAGGATGAGGTAAGTAAGAACGAGTATTAGGCGCACCCCATATAACAGGCACAACACCCAAATTAAATGTATCCCAAAGCTTTTCAGTAGAATAATCTTTTTCATCAGTGTTTTCAATTGCTAAATAAAATGGATATTTAGAAATAATACAATTTTTTTCACTAAAAAGACCTAAATTCTCGCATTCTGGATGAAAGTCCCAATCAGTGTTATGGCGAACACCACCGAAGGATGCAATGGGAATATAGTTCTCAATGCTTGAAATAAAATCTTCCCTGAATTGTGTCCAATGGGAAGCAATAAATGAGACAAATGTAGAATTTTCGGAGAGCTCTGTTATATTAAAGGGAGATATTGAACGCCAATGTTTGGAGTCCATTCTAATATAGCTTGTAGGTACATCAGAATCCTCATCATAGGTTGCATGGATATCAAATAGGTAATCTTGATCATGACACTCTGGGCAATGAGTTTTAGGCTCTAAAGTATATAGTATAAATTTTTGCCCTTTCTGTGCTTTTTCTTTTGGCAAATCTGGTTGGTTAACACAAAGAAGAGCATCAGCACTTTTAAGTTCTTTTCGCGTTAGACTATTTAAATCTTTTACTTTCCAGATACATGGTATGTCGCAATCTGATAATGTTTCGTCATGATTAAATTTGAGTCTTGAATAGTCTTGACCTTTATACCAGTCACCCCGAATTACATATATCCTCATTTTTCGGCCTTTATTTAAATAGCCTGTAATATAATGTCTTTGTTTCCATTTAGTGAAATTGGTAGGTCTGATCTTAAGTTCATTTATTAATTCTGTTGCATTATTAAACTCAATAGGTAACTGATTAGGTATTTTAATATCTTCGTGATTTAAGAGGGTTTCCAATACTAGTGATATCATCACTAGCAATAAGAAAGCGAGTGCAAATTTTGTATATAAAGCATATCTTTGTTTTTCCATGAGTCGCATTCTATTACATACAGTGTGGTGTTAAAACCGACTTTTAAAGTAATCAAAAATAAAACACGAATAATTTAAAAGTAAGAAGTTTATCGTTTTTGGTAGTACAATAGTAGAAACTAGCGCTTTTAGTTAAGCTTAAGTTTTAAAAATTATGGAAACGACAAGATAGTGTCGCAGGTAAATAAATGACTTACGTCACTAAAAATGGTATGCACTGATGATTTTGCTTAGACCGATACCAAGGGAATAACAAGGCGAGTATTTCGTTATTTTATTCGGTCGATTAATTAAGAGAAAAGACACTATTACTTTTATTATTTTTCATTTGTTTATATTAGTGACGCCAAAGGAAACTAGGACATTATTATTTAAATAAATAATCATTTATAAACCAATGTCCCATTTTCCTTCATATTCATATTTGACTATTTATGACACAAATTCGTACGTACGTACATGCGAACAACATGGCATTTAAATTCGTATTACAAAGAAGTTCAAAGTTGTACAAAAAACATTGTAATTCGAGTTGATTAAATCATGATATCTCATGATGTAGTGATCTGATTGGGTGTTTTTGGTACCATTGGAATCTTCTCAATGAGTCGATCATTAATAATCAACTGTTTGTTTGAATGTCCTTTTGTATGTTGCACGAATTCATGTACGTATGTACGATGCAAGCGGTCATTTATATCGAATTCTAAATTAGTATTAGTATTAGCATGCAAAGGTGTTGAACCAAAAGTGTTGAACCGTTGTGTATATATTGTTAGTTGCACCAATAAAAAACTATTACTCATAAAAGACATTAGCCATTCATCTTATTGGTTATATTTGTACAACCCGTCGACTAAACAAATAAGCAATATTAAATTTGTGAACCGCATGTTTCCTAAATCTGGTCATTTGTTTTTTTTTTGACTCTTATCGTTATTATCAGCCATTTGAAGCGATAAAGCAAATGCGTAATCACTAAATCGAAAGCATTGCTCAGTGTTATCACTGGAACGTTTACACCACTGGAAGGTCAAAAATTTCCCACTGGAAGGAAAATTAACAACATTGCACTAAACAATCATTAATACAAAGTTCTAGCATTTTTTTATAAATTACTATATTATATGAAGTTGATAAAAAATCAAGAATTTCACTAGAACTACATTATTATTAATGGATAGCGATAGGATTTACCCATCTATATTTAGTACATTGTACTAGATTATGACACACTTTAAGCCTGATTATCTGCTAATTTTAATTATTAATTATAGATTTAACAGTTGTTATAGGTTTATTATTAAGTTTCAACTTTGTACTTAAAACTTTATATTTTAAAATCTTTATTTAAATTTTTTATAGCTCTTTGAATTCTTGAAATTTTTCAAAAATTTAATTAGTAAATTTCATATCGATATATTAAAAAATTGTAAAATTTTAGTATATATACAAGTTGTGATTTTATTATTTAAATTTAATAATTTTTTTTATTTAAAACAAAACTACTATTTTTACAATTTTTATTGAAATTTAATAATAATTATTATATAAAATATTTTTTAAAAATTATTTTAACTTTCAAAAAACATATAAAATACCAAAAATAGCAATAATCTACAATATTACTATATATATCTTATAATATAAAGTTATAATTTTTATAATACAAATAATAATATTTTTTAAAAAGTTTTTAAGTTTTTAATAGTTTAATATTGTAAAACTTTAAATTTATAAATTTTATTAATAATTTTATAACTAATGTTAACATATAGGATGTTTAAAATTAGTATATTAAATTTGCTAAAAAATAGTAATTTAAAAAAAAATTTTTAAAAAAATTATTATTAAAATAAATGTTTTCTTAAAAAACTATATTAAAATATTAACCAAATTTTTTGAATATAAAAAAAATTGGATTTATAGTATTTTAAAGCTGCTAGCTATTTTAATAAATGTATTAAATCTAGTACAAAGACTTAAATTCTATTTATTAATTTTAAACTATTGTTATAAAATGTGTTAACATTATAGAACATATTAGAGATTTCATCTCTATTAGATCTAGAAGATTATAATAATTGAAACGAGCTACAATACAAGACAACCGGACTATCGGTTAGCTAAATAATTCAAGAAATAGATTTACTATAATACCTTTTGTACCTTTTATACCTTTTGTACTTTTTATACTTTTGTATCTTTTATACCTTTTGTACCTTTTATACCTTTTGTATCTTTTATACCTTTTATATCTTTTATATATTTAGTACTTTTTATACCTTTTATATGTGTTGTAAAAGCTATATACATCAGCAAATTATATAAACGTAATCTTATGTAAGATATTACGGCCCGTAATATTGCGCAAGAATTACGGTCTGGACATAATATTGCGCAATTTATTACGTAATATT
>CAJVPY010002642.1:0-15687 GCA_910591965.1 Dentiscutata erythropus | reverse complement strand
GAACTATAGTCTACAGAGCTTCATTGACAGAAATTCACCACCAGAATCTAAAGAGCTTGCCAAGAGTGCTATCTGCCTTTTCCTCTTAACTAGGCTTCTGGCTTGCATGCCAAATAATAGTGAGGAGTCCCTGTAGCTAGTTGACCTCTACTACTGTAGCTACACGCCTCTCCAACAAACTTTACAATTTTTTTTTGGTCAGAAGTATTGGTTTAAATGATTGTCGGGAAGAGTTGGTTGATTATAGTTGATATTTTTATATATTATATAGTATAAAAACTAAATAAGTTTTAATAATTTAATGGAAATATTAAGTAAGCCTAATTAAGCCAGCTCAATTCAGAACATTGTTTTTAATTTTTAAATTTACTGTTATTTAACAACTAATACAATATAATACAAAAGAGTAAGAAAGTTTTCAAAAATTAGCAATTAGTAAGTAAATATTGTAGTTCTACTTTGTTTTCTATAAGTAAAAAGTGCTACATATTTGAAACTAATATTTCAACTTTACCTTTTTATTATATTTAAATTATGAGTAGCTTATAAATATATATTTTATAGTAGCAGTATTTAAAAATATTCATATATATTATTTTACTTAGCAGATTGTATTATAAAACTTAAAGTATTTGTTGTAAAATAAATAATTAATTTTATTAAATTTCTTTATATTTAAAGTAAAACTACTAAAATTATAGTTAGAGTTAGGGTTAAGGTTAGTAAAATAGTTAAGAATATAGGTAAAATTGCTCTCCCGACATTTTTTATTAGTGCTCTAAAGCCGGTTTAGATACTTGTTTTTTTGTATTTTCTGCTTTTTTGCTTTTTTTTGCTTTATAAAAATTGGTGATTTGATTGGTCGATCAATATAAATCTCCCAAATAAGGAAATTGAAAAACGGTGCGATAAAATGAGTCAAAATAAATAGTATACTTATTGTAAAATAAATAATATTGTATATATTATAAAAAATATATAATTATAAACCAAATTAATATATTTTAAGACTATAATATATATTGAAAAGTTTTGTAAATAATAAAATTCTATCTAGATATAGCTAATACTTTATTTGAAAAATGATCTATATTTTTTCTAGAATATTTTAACAACCAATCAAAATAAATTTCTACTATATTGCCAAAGCCAGGTATATTTATAAAATTTTAATTACTTAGTAAAGTTAAAGTAAAAGCTAGTTAAAAGATTAGGATTAAATAAGCTTTATAGATAAAATTATCTTTTAAACATTCTTTATTAATACTTCAAGATAGATTTAGAGCCTTATTTTTTTTATATCTTTTATTTTTCACTTTTTTTCTTTGTTTTTATCTCATTGGGCTGATTCAAGTTAATTAATTTTATATTTTAATTGGCTATTAGACAATCTTCTATTTTGAGAGTTATATATCTAAAGCAAAGCATTATTATGTAAGTATAACCAATCAAATTATAAAATTTAATAATTGCTGGCAAAGCAAACCAAAAAAAAAAGCAAAAAACTTGAAAAATACAAAAAACCTACCCAGAATAGGTTAAATAAAAATGCTAAAAAAGCAAGTTTACATATATAACTATTTAAAACTTGTCTTAATATTAATTTAAAATATCTAACCTTAAAGTTAATTAAATAAAAAATATATGTTATAAGAATCTACTCTACTTTAGACGTCTTCTGTTTTGAAATATGCAATCCGGTTGCAATCTGATCTAAAAAAAATGAAACTGGACTGAATTATGCTAACTATGGGCCAAAATTGTTATTATTTTTTTTTATAATGCTGTAATAATATGATTTTGACACATTTCAAATAATCATCATATGCATCAATCCGCCCATATGCACAGCCGCCTATTAAGTGAAAATTGTTCTTGGGCCAATTTTACCATAATGCGGGCTTATTTCTGCTCGGAAGTTAGTAAACAATTATGCGGGCCAAAATTTTGAAGATCCTCGGTCATTAGCCAATTAAAATCGAGGATCTGCCGTGACAATTGTTAATTCTTTGATAGACGGTTTGAATTTTTTAAACTTTGAGTGAAGATATCTCGACACCAATCAAGCCAAACTCAATAAGCTTTTTTTATTTGAATTCTATAGATTTGTAGAATTTAAATAAAAAAAAGTTCATCGAATTTAGCTTGGTTGGTGTCGAGATAGTTTCGCTCAAAGTTCAATAATAATTTGGTACAGCTCTTATTTTGATAGATGTTTTGGATTTTTTAAAGCTTTGAATGAAGATATCTCGACATCCACCAAGCCAAATTCGATGAATTTTTTTTATTTGAATTCTAAAGATTCGTAGAATTTAAATAAAAAAAGTTCATTAAATTAACTTAGTGGTTGTCAAGATAACATCGCTCAAAGTTTAAAATTTTTGATATACGGGGGTATGAATAACAAATTTGGGGTACTGTATAAACAAATCCATTTAAATATTATGCCGGGTGTTTAATAAGTCCCTAAACAGGACTTTTTCATTTCTTTGCTATATTATATAAAAAGATTATAACGATTACTAATTATTACATATTTTTTATATAGTGTAATAGCATTTGGTGATTTATTTAGTGATTAAAAAAAGGCCCTGTTTATGGACTTATCAAACACCCTTTATTATAGTATCTGTTAATCTGCGATTGTTTGATGTTCGACTTAATCACAAGTATTCGACTATCATAATTTGTTTGATTGTGCTGAGCACTAGCTCAGATTTATGATAAATTGGCTGGCTTTAGCAATCGCAATCATAATCATTTAATCATAAAAAATTAATCATAGGGGTTACACGATTTTGCAAACCGCAATAATCATAAGATATTTAATAATAATATAACTAATAAGATCCGATTTAACAGATAACAATAAATAATATATATAACACAGAACAATCAAAAAACATCTATCTTTAAATCCAGATTTTATGATTAAAATCTGGATATAATTAATCTGGATCTTTTAACCCAATCCAGATCTTATGGTGATTAATCCGGATCTAGAATAAACAACTATAATCTAGTTAACACCTTAATGACACCCAAGTCAAATTTAATCTGATACGGATTTTAATCTAATACTATGACATTATTAATTTTGTGTACATTATCAATCAAAAATAGATTATGCAAGTTGTTATTGTTATAGTAAGAATATATAAGGATTTATTGCCAAAAATCGGCAGTGATTGAAATGACAGTGGAGTATTGAGTTGAAAAGGATAAACGGTGTTGGAATGGCAGTAGGGTATTGAGTTGAAATGAATGAACATAAGCATTCATTCATTATCAAAATCAGCAGAAACGGCAGAGACAGGTATACTGATGGAATAAATGGCATTAAAATTAGTATCAACATTTTAAGTTGAAAAGGATGAACATAATACGTCATTTATTATCAGAAATCTACAGAGATGGGTAACGTTAATTGTTTGAAATTATTAACTTAATGGAATTGGAGTTAAAAAGGATGAAGGTAAGTTATTTATTCATTATCAAAAATTGGTAGTGATGGAGTGTGCTAGCAATATAGAATTTTGGTTGAAGAGAACGAATATAAAGCATTATTTATTAATAGAAATTTGCAGAAATGTATAACATTAATTGTTGGAAGTTGTTATTGAATGGAATTGAAGTTAAAAAGGATGAACATATAGCATCTATTTCCTATTAAAAATTCGCAGAGATGATAACAATGATTGAAAGATAAGCATAAAGAATTCATTATTTATCAAAAATCAGCAGAGAATATATGCAACATCTATTATCAGAATTCTGCAGTGATAAATAACGCTGATTGTTAGAAATTATTGCTGGAATGGAGTGAAGTTGAAAAAGATAAACATATAGCATTCATTTCTTGCTAACAATGTGCAGAGGTAGTGACGCTAATTGAACATTTAATACTAAAAATAGCCTCATTATCAAAAATAGACAGAGATAGAGTATGCTGGTAGAATGAATAGTGCTGAACACTGCTATCGGCATAGAACATTAGTTGAAAAGAGCAAGATTTATCTAGGAATTAAAATTTCACTATTAAATTGGTTACAAGAATCTCTCATTCTTGGAATGTTATGAAGTAACAAGAAATACTTATAGTGATTATAATATTATTTTGGATTATACATCAATAGGTTCATTACGACAAATCTTGACAATTAGGATGGATAGATAAGTTGAATCTCTTACACAGTATAGCTTTGGATCTCAAGTCAGTTTATTCGCAAAAACTCATTCATAGAGATTTACACAGTAGAAACATTTTGCAATATTTTGTTTTGCATAGTGTATATATCACAAACCTTGGATTTTCTCGAAAAGTATAGGAAGGAAAAATTTGTGGAATTCTGCCATATATAACACCTGAGACTCTGATAGGTCAACTAGATATAAGACATTATTATTTTTAGAAATTTGTAGAAAATGTTAATGGAAGCAAATGGCATTAAACATAACTATTAACATGAAATTTGGGCTGAAAAGAATGAACATAATGCGTTATTTGTTATCAAAAATCTGCAAAGAAAGGTAACGCTAATTGTTACCAGAATGGAATTGGAGTTGAAAACGATAACATACGACATTTATTTCTTGTCAATGACATGGTTGACCAAAGGGACAACTTGATAAGAGATGCACCAGAATAGACAACACTGGTGACAAAAAAAAACCAACTCCAACGGCAAAAGAAGCATCGAGAAGGACGATTCTAGTAAAGAGCACCAAAACTGTACGTACATACGTACGTACTACATAGTCAAAAAAAAGTATGTAAACAATTTATGTTAGATCATTGTGTAACCACCGCCGGTTACAATTAGTTTAATTCAAATAATAATAAATAAAAATAAATTAAAATAAATTAAAAAAAAAATTATAGATAAGTCCAATTCAGATTTAAGTAAACCCAAGCCAAGTTCATTTGAATCCAATTCATGTTTATTTGATTATTTTTTGTCAAAATTCTAATTTGACTAAATAAATACTACATGACTAAATGCTTAAGTTAGTGATAGAGAGGGCTTGCATTAAAAGTGCCTGATTTTTGAATTGATAGTAATCTAGATCTGTATATTCAAGTTATAAACATTTAGCATAGTGAGTACTGTGAAAAAAAAAGCTCGCATAACATGTGGAAAAATTTTCAAGCTGATATCGTTTAGAAAAGTATATATAATTAAACCCGCTTGATAGGGGCAAGCAACCAAATTTATTTTAAGTAGCATGAAATCCACAAAATAAGCGAGTTCGATACTTGCTAATAATAAAGTTTACATATTTTTTTAATTTGGACATTTCGGCATTACTTAGACATTTTGACATTATTTAGACATTTTAGAATTAATTAGACATTTTGATATTATTTAGACATTTTAGAATTTCGATATTTTTTTAGTATTTCGGCGGACTAAATATCAAATCTCGAAATATTTATATAAACTCAAAACAATTTCGGCTAACAACATTAATTTGAACCCAATTCGGATTCAAATGAACCCAAACCAGGTTCATTTAAACCCCAATTCGGGTTCAAGTGAACCCAAGCCAGGTTCATTTGAACTCAATTCGGGTTCAAGTGAATCCAAGCCAGGTTCATTCGGGTTCAAGTAAACCCAAGCCAAGATTATTTGATCCTAATTCAGGTTCAAGTGAACCCAAGCTGGGTTTATTTGAACCCAATTCGCCGATCCTAACTGTTTTTGGAAATAATTAACCGTAATTCGGGCCACAACTATAAGATCGGCAAACGGCTCACATCTATAATTTAAACCCAAGCTGGGTTCATTTAAAACCTCATACCTGGGGAATCTCCTGGACCCGTAGAGCTAGCTTACTGCATAAATTCCGTGTCCCTGCCTGGTACAAAAAGTATTAGATGTGATTTCGTATGTGATATATAGTGACGTAATTACGTAGTATTTTCGAAAAAATTTCTTGTATTTAGAACTTGTCTAAGTTAGGCTAGTACGGTTTTTTCAAGTGTAACGAACACATGCGTGAAAAATAAACAAAATTTGATGAATAAGTCATGCGGACCAATCAAACTTAAGGTTTTGCGGACGGATATCGCTTCAAACACGGTATGCGCTTTTTATATTCTTCGATCACATATTACTATTAACCAGTACTCATTGCATTCGTCACTGGTATATCACTCCGCTCCTGGTATAGATAAAAAATATTTAAAATTTCCAGCTTCAACCATGACAATTATTTTTATAAAAGAAGAAAAAAAATTAATGATTTAGCTTATTTGATGGTTACTTATATCCCTCGGTCCTTGGGCTAACTCCTCAGTATCACATGACCGAAAATCCAAGTCAAGGACATGTGGTTTATTAGACAACCAGGGGGCTAGAGGGATTTATTAGTCAAAGCCCGGTCTCGAACCCGCAATTATTCGAACCCGCGGTTATTCGAGTAGCAACATGGTGCAATAACCCGTTACGACACATCATAATAAACTAAAATTTTTTAGATTTAACTCTTTAAAAACATTATTTAGTGCTACGATAAAAAAAAATTTTTTACGTACCGTATGTACGTACGATTTATTTACAAGAGTTATACATCTTTTCACCTTATTCTGACTACTCAACCCCAAAAAAACTCATCTCTTTTAGGTTATGCTAATGTCAAATATGTTAAAGGAGATGAGTTTTTAATAAAACTATAAAATATTTAAAAATTTACAAGCATAACAAACTAATTAAAAATATTTTTTCATAAATACATTTTCGTATAACACCCTACTTCCGGCGATCGTTTACGCAAAATCCACCTTAGGAAACCTCAAAACATGCATTAACGGCGCTTGTAGAAGATATTTCAGGCTACTCGAATCTCAAGATTGGCGCAAAACGGACGAAAACTCACGGAGTTGTGATGTTTTTTGTGAAAATTACATGTTCACGTTTTCGCAGATATTCGTGCAACTTTGAGTAATCGAAACAGCACTTTACCGAAATGAAACACGCAAACATTCATTATTGACGATGGTGAGGTAAGTGTTCAGTTGCCTGTGTTTAAAATTTAAGCTAAAACGGACGAATACTCACGAAACGGGAGCGATTTTTCATTTTTCTTTGAGAGACGTTCTTATCCGTGATGAAGTTGCGGCGCAGTTGATCAAACGACCCTTGATTTTTTTTTTCGTCAAGTCAATCTCATACTGCGCTTTAAGAAAGTTGATTGAGGACACTTACGAAATTTTTCCTGCAAAGTTTAATGACGTTTGGTTCAAAATTTGTAAAATCATCACATTTTTTCGTTCGATTAATTAATATTTAATTATTAATAAATTTTAATAGTTTTTATTTTAATTAATTGGAATCTTCTAAAGAATCTTTCGATATAAATTAATAAACTAGATAGCTGCGTGACGTCGTCGTGCAAAACCAGGAATGGAAGTTCTAAGCAGAGGACAGAATCAATACATTTGATACTATAAATTTACACATAATTATGATGAATTTCAGCACTAACGAGCTTTATTAGAGAGCTATAGCATACATAGTGCGTTTGATGTATAATTGGCATTAGCCAATGGTTTCCCACCCGCATAAATGCAGGCCAGCTGATAGCCAGAAGTAGTGCTCCTAGGTCACGTAGAATTGTTTGGTTTTCGCCTCACCCTTCAAAGTTGTTGTCGGGACGATATTCATGGTAAATAACACTGTAGTCAGAGTTGGGTAATCTATATATCTAATGCTTTTTTACTGGACACTGGACATTTCCGAATTGCCAGTGCCCAGTGATATAGTTGTAATAACGTTATAAAATATTGTTAATAAAATTATGCTTTTCAAACTACTGTAACTCTGAAGATTATCTATCACAAAGAAATCCGAAATTTCAAATTACTTTGTTATAAATCAATCTAATTTTTTTTTTTTTTAAGTTACAGTAATTTGAAGGTTGTCGCACAATTCCCGAAAGTTATTTCCTTGAAGGACAATTACCCGACATTACATAGAGTTAGAGTTAGGGTTAGTATTTGATTAGTTGCAGCTATACATTTTTTTAGCAGATTGTCACCCTGTGTGATGTCGGGTAAGTGGCCTATTGGGAAATAACTTTCGCCGTAACTTAATTTGAAAGCAGGTAATTTATGTTGTAATTTTCAGTAAATAGTATTAAATTCTAAATCTTAAAATTTGATTGGCACCTAGCAATTTGCTATTTAATTTGACTAAATTTAATGTTAGGCGGGCACTTTTACAAGGGATACTATTAGCCGAAATTAAGGTATTGCCCAGTGTCTATTTTTCTTAATCCATTGCTTTTTACTAGACAGTTCGGACACTGGACAGATTTCCAATTGCCCAATTGTCCAGTTGTCCAACCTTGACTAGTATTTTGAATTATGTTTTAGGTTATTCTTAAAATCTGCATTGTTGGTATGTATTTGCACGAAAGGTGGAGGGAACAGAATACCTTAACATTCCCTTATGAGAGACAAAATCTTTGATCATATGTTACACCTCAATAAAAAATTATAAAAAAAGGTGGCCCGTCAATTTATTTTCCCTGCATGTCAGATTATTTTCGAAATAATAAAAAGATCAATACTTAATTCGTACGTACCTGAACTATTTAACATTGCTAAATCAGACCATTAAGATCAGTTGTTTATTCATCCGTTCCTGGTTTAGCGCGACTGTGTCACACAACCTTTTAATTATACTGTATCAGTACGTATAATTTTTTTTTGATGCATCGAACATCACACAAATCCAAATTCGGCGGGGTACCCTGGAGCGTTATACATATCTATTTTGTTTGAGAGATCGAAAAAGAGAAACTTACGTTTTAGGAATATTACACATAAATTTACACTCACACCATGTGCTGAATTAGTTCATCAAGATTTATATTATCGTTAGATTTTATTTTTTTGATTCTAGGCTAATAGTCTTATACCGTATTTTCGTGAAATAACGCGTAGGGGTATATTTCAAAATTTGGCTCAAATTAAACTTAATTTGGGCCAATATTTTAAATAACGCTCATGAGCGTTATTACGCGAAAATACGGTATATTTCTGGTTGGAGGAAAAAACAAATATAAGTTAAATTACAATAAAACACATTAGGACAACATATTTTCATGGCGTTATATTAAAATCATTAGTAGTGTAATTACTATAGGAGTTTGTTACTACTGTACAATTAATGAAGTAATGATATTTTTTTTGAACCAGCTTCGCTTGCAAGATACATGATTACTATTGAACTCGATTAAAATAACTCTGTTATAAGCGTGTGATACTAAATAGGTAAGGTAAACCTTTGCTCTGCGCCTTGATTCTTTTATCGCGTATTTAATTATCCAGTAGAATGATTTTACCAGTAATTTTAATGTTAAACAATTGCGGATAGAATTTACTGAATTTGGTACTGTTAAACAATTATTTATTGTTGCCTCTTTGTATATTATGACAAACATTCTTTTTTATTTGCTTTTTTGTATGACTAACGATACGTATAGGAAATTACAATCAAATTTCGATCATTAATCAAAAATATTAATATTGAAGAAATCCTGTATATGGCAATTCCATAAGGTTCTTTAAGCAGTCAAGTTTGTTTGTAACGGTAGAGTGATTATATAATATAATTGTAATTTTTCCGATAAATAACAAATTATAAAGAAGCAATACAGGAGAAATCTATTAATGTATCCAAATGGATCTTTTTTTATTATATATATTTTTTAGTAACATTAAAAATAAATTGACATTACATATTAATTAATATTAAGTTATATTATATACGATATAATTTTGAAATTTATATGAATTTAAAGAATTTTAATAAGGAGTAGGTCAGAAATATTAACCCTATATATAATATATATACTGTATATATATATTATATATAATAGAAAATTAATTACAAAAGATTGTAAATTTATCTAACAGTTTTCATGAATATAAAACATTGCACTTCCGAAAAGTGCACAAATAAATAAATTTACAATTATTGAAAAAAAATGAATTACTACATACAGTAACTACATGCATCAAAAAAAAAAGAAAAAAAACAAACAATTCTACAATGAATTAATATATCTACCGAAAAAAAGTTTCATATACAGAAAAAACAAAAGTTTACACTAAAAAGCAAGGCATCTGATCAATTTATCTTTCATCTAGATATAAAAGATATTCGAGCGATACCAAGCGAGTGAATTTATAATAATATACCAAGAAAAAATGCCGGACAAAAAATTTACACGAAAAAAGTTTATCAAGTCATGTGACTAAATGTTAAATTTGCAATGGAGGTGAATTGACTCCCTTCAAGAGTTTATTCAGTACAATTTGTGAACTTTCATGGCCGAGTTTAGCTGACTTAGAATAATAATGAATCGCCATATCTACGTTCTTTGATGTTCCAGTACCCTGAAAACAAAGAAAAATAAAAGATGAAGATTATAAACGAATATAAAAATTATAATATAAATGAAAAAAGTACCTTTTCATAACAATCAGCAAGAAAATGCATTCCGACCATATTTCCTTGCCTCGATGATTTTTTATAGTAATTAAAGGCTTTATGATTATCTTTCTCGGTACCTTTTCCGAATTCGTAACAATAACCAACCCAATTCTGACCATTAGTACATCCACCTTCTGCAGCTTTTTGGTACCATTGAAACGCAAGTTTTTCATCGGATTTCGTTCCAGAACCCGACGAATAGCATTCACCAAGCAAATATTGAGCAATAGGATAGTCCTTTTTTGCTGCCGCAAGATACAAAACATACGCCTTTCTGGTATCTATTTCCGTGCCAATGTCATGTAAATAAAAATATCCAAGGAGAGTTTTGTATTGCAGCGTATGTTGGTTACTTAATAACCATTCTAGGACTTCTACAGAATTGGTATTTCGCTTTTTAATATGGTCCAAAATCATTTTTATAATTACAGTATCATCTTTGCCAATTTGTTGAGCTTCAACGAAAAGTTCTACTATTTCATCAGCTACCCTTTTTTTAATTGCATCTTTAAGTTTATCACGATGGTTAGAATGTTGAGGGATAATAATGCTTCTTCTTTTCATTGCACTCATAGGAGGTTTGGCAATGTCAGACACGGAGGCTGAAGTCACTGCGGTCATTTGTACTATTGTATCAAGAAAGTGATTGAAGTTTTAAATAGAAAGTATAGTGACAAAAAAAACAAATTATTGAAAGATGAAAGAAATAGAAAAGAAAAAAATATAGAAAATGTTTATTGATATAAAAAAAAATTCGTAGATACTTGGGGGTGATTAATAAGATTTTGATTAATCACACCATATTGATGTACAAGTTATATTTATTGCATAATTTGAGACACGCTGTTATACAAAATTTAAATTGAAATCAGAAATGGAATTAAGAATTTTGTGAATCACTTATCGTTACACGTTAATTGTTTATGATCAATGAACGATGAGTCATACTCGTAAAAAGTCAGGAATTGATATTCCAATTATGGAAAATTTTTCTGAATTTTTACGGGAATAAGGTTCCAACCGATATATATTTGTATTAATTACACTGTTTTAAAATGACACTGTAACTACTGAACAAACTTTAAATGACACATTACTACTGAAAAACCCCAACTTTCGGAAATTTTTGGGGAAATAAATTTAATGTGCAAGCACTTTGAATTTTTTGGGGATAAAATTATTATTTAGTAAATGTAGATGCGCAGATGTGTTCATCTATGAGTTGTCTGATTGCTTGTATGCCTGTGTGACATTGGTAGTTTACGCGGGGCAAAAATCTTAGGCAGGTCAACGGTAAAGGAGTATTCTATAATTAGGATAGTAAATAATATCCCGATTGGCTGATAACCCTTTTCAAAGCCTTTGATGGTAAAGTAGCGCTCTGGCTTTCGACTAGCATAAATGTGTATTAGCATCGCATGGACTTTAAATCTCGAATGACATTTCAGCATTTCCCGATTTCGTGTAAGCGTATGTATTTGTTATTTATTTGATTGGGTCAATCTTAAATAGGTGCATCTTTACTATTTTGATATTAAACTACTCCTGCAGAATAGCGTAACCAACCACTGGCGCCCGTAAGCACGTTCGTAGATATGCTTAATATTAACGATATTTGATATGTACTTACGTACTTTTGTACTTACGCTTAATATCTGACACATAACATACATAACATTTAATAAAATATGAAACTAGGACAAGGAATAACGCTAAGTCTATTTATCAAAATAAGAAATTACTCCTTGGTGCTGCATGTAGCACGGAGGGTTCGGGTTCCTATTCGGATATTGGCATTTTTTTTATTTTTATTTTTTTTTAGAATCACATATCCGATATTGTGAGCTATGCAACCTACTCTTATTATAGTAAATCATCCGTTAATAAAAATTAGTGTTAGAATAAATTTTGTAATAACCGAGAATTTACAATAAGGTGTGACATCTGCAGATCGTGATATCATAGGTGCATAAACAAAGTCCAAGCAAATCATTGGACATGGAAGTCGTGGACAATGTCGACAATGTCCATTGTCCATTCCACATGATCATCATGCGGCAAGTAATATATATGGACAAATGTCCAATAAAATTATCAAACATGAACATGTGTCCATAGGCCAAGCATCTTATTGTTGAATAAAATTTTACTTTGAAAAATTTTCTACCGTTTTACAATTCCCAACAGCCCACATCACAAAAACAATTCTAATTGAATGTATCGAACTGGATTTGAAACCAATTAGAATTGATATTGCAGCGTACAACATATGTTTATTGACTTGAAAACAATGTTATCTACGATATAGATTCATTAAGCTCAAAGTATATAACGTTATAGGGTTGGACATTATTTTGTTTGTCCATGGACATGGACTGTCCATGTTCAATGCGTGGACAGCACTGGTCATAGAAATCACAAGAAATCAGCAGATTCCAATTTTAAAGGTCTCGAACAAAATATAGATAGATGTTGCCAATATATACTTCATCGAGTGGGATCTTTTATCACAATGCGATTAATAATGCTTATTGCCTCCTTGTTATTCATGTCTTTTCCTAAATAGTGAACAATATAAACTAATCTGATAATCACCTTTATTATGCTAAAATATACAGTATATAGATCTAAAATTCGCGATTCATATTATTTCAATGCACATCTTCACAAAATATTAATATACATTAAGCAAAACTTTATTTGTATATACTGTATTAAAAAATACAGAGAGATGGCTTGTAGCAGGTAGGGATTGCAACTTAGTATTAACCGTGATTCAGTCGCATTAAAGTTGCCTCACCCATCATAATTCGGCCCAGCATATACGGTTAAACGGTTCCAATCCCTAGTACATTCGATAAAATTGTATAATATGTTCCAGTACCAGAAGTAAATAGTATAAACCATCGTTACTTTAATCGGTAGATTGGTAGAATGTAAAATAAAGATAACTTTGTATTGAATATGTATAAGTCTAGCATTGATAGTACTTTTCAAATTACTGTGATCAGCAGATAATCGCCTATCACACGGAAATCTGCACTTTTTTATGAATAAATCTAATTAACATTTTATAAACTCAAGATTCCCATTATATCTCGATTCTGCAGTAGTGCATAAAAATTGGTAGTTGGTATTGTCGAAATAATATCAAAGTTCCTGCTAACAAAATAATAATATATATATTGATATTATTTTGTCATAATAACTACCAGATCTAGTGTACTTCTATAAGTGATGCCGGAGAATCGAAATATGTGGGGAATCTTGAGAATTTTTTATTCAAATTACTGGAATCTGCAGATGATCGCGGAAATCTGAAAATTTTGGCAAATTTTGGCACTTTTTCATTATAGCGCTTTGCAAAAAGATGTGACCCCATGATTTTTGGGATGATGAATGAGGAAAATTTCCGAGATTCTAAATTGTCTATTAATTCATATTTCTATCAGTTATATTATATTTACCGGTATTTGAAATTGGTAACGTTCTTAAAATCTACAGAATCTCCGATTTCACGACATTGTGATCTGCAGAGGTCACAAAGCGCAATAATAAATGGTAGAAATAAAAAATTCACAAGATTCCCCACTATATTTCGATTCTCCAGCATCACTTCTAGTAGTACACCAGATCTGGGAGTTATTGTGATAAAATAATATCAAAATTTCCGAAGAGAGATATATATATTTTTTGTTAGCAGGAATATTGATATTATTTCGACAAACTACCAGAATCGAAATATAATGAGATCTTTCTAACATGTTAATTAGATTTATTATGGCGGTTTGTAAAAAGATGTGACCCTGTGATTTCGTGATGATGATAGCGGAAAATTTTCTGAGATTTTAATTCCCTATTTTCAACATATTTTATTCGAAATCTAGAATCGGCAGATTTCTCGTGATGATCTGCAGAGGTCACACTAGTGTTCCGGCCCGGGTCGGGTGACCCGTACGGGTCACGGGTCAGAAATTGCTCTGACCCGGGTCAAACGGGTCAAGATTCGGGATAGGAAAAAAAAATTTTTTTACAGCTATTAAGTTAGTGATTTCGGCATAATCCATTATATAATAAAAATAATAAAAGCTATTTCCAATTATTATATAACAATAATGTCAACGTTATTAAATTTTCGCTCCAACGCCTGCCAAACATGCTTGGTATGTTTAGTTTACACGAAATTTATAGAAAAGACTGCTCGTATCAACCAATAAACCTTACTTAGCAAGAAATATAAAAAAGGGACAGGATATAAATTAGACTTTTATAACAAATATATTACACGAACATGTGCTACTATTAAAAAAGTTAACTATGATCATGAATTTGTCGACTGGTTTAAAAATGAATCTCAGGTTAGGATTCCTAGCAAGAAGAATTATCAAAGTAAAAAATTTTATATGTTCATATATTTATATATTTATATATTGAAAAATTTTAGTACTAACGATTAAAATTAGTTCAAAAATGGGATCTAAAATTAAAAAAGGCTTCGTTCGTTTGAACGAAAATGGATCTTACTAAAGAATAGGAATTTAAATTTTAAAAACTAAATTTTCGTCAAAAATATTAGAAATTAATAAAGGCTTCGTTTGAGCAAAATGAATCGTGCCAAAGAATAGGAATTGAAATTTACGACTTACAAGTGCATGTCGATATTTGTAATATATATTCATTATCTGATCTTATTAAATTGCGTATCTGATATATCTGTTACTGAATCTTATTAACCGAATCGTCGAAAAATCATTCGGCTAATTTTTATCAGGTGTTTCAGGAATTATGATAATAGCTGTAAGTGTTTTTAACCCTTTTTTTTTTAAAAAAAGGATGATACTATATAAATTCGAACTTATTAGCACTTGTAAAAGATGAAAAATTCGATGTGCCGAATGGCACTATTCGACATCCCTTTCAATGCTCCATTCAGCTTGTCACATGATTTTACGTCCATGAAGTCATGAATTCAGGAATGGCGCATGTCAAATGGCATTCGAATAGTGCCATTCGGCACATTGAATTTTTATTTTTTACCAGTGTAGTGTAGATATTACTGTATTACATAAAAAAAAATTTATTTGATCAATAAATTTATTTGAAGTCCATATGACCCGTTGACCCGGGTCATGACCCGGGTTAAATGTCTGACCCGTCGGGTCACTATTATCTGACCCGGGTC
>CAJVPY010002641.1:0-15690 GCA_910591965.1 Dentiscutata erythropus | reverse complement strand
AATATTAAATAATAGTCTTAAAATAATTTTAGAACAATTTTAAAATTTTTACACTAAAAATTTATTGTAAAATAATCCTATAATTATTAAAAAATTTATTAATATTGTTAAGATGATCTTAACTCTATTGAAAAAAAATAGCTAGTTTCTGTAAAGTTTGTCAACAAAGTAGAAGGCTACTTTAAGATTTTTTTTTTTTATCAAGATTTTTTATACAAGAGTACCATTTATCAGTTATCTTATATAATAATACTTTTGGCTTATATGCTAAACATTCATTTAGTGAAGTCCTTTAGAAACACAGTTAACCTTTCAACAAATGCAAGTCTCTTCAACAAAATTTGTGTTTTCTGTTAGTTAAAATTTTATGTACTAGTGATTATTGAGGAGAGTTTTTTATTTTTTGAATAAATAACAATAAGAATTTATTATAATAAGCTTTTTTTTAGAGGTGTGGCAACTTAGTGTAGTAGTATAGTTGTCACCCTCACCAAGCAGCAGGTCTAGAGTTCAAATCCCACTGGTGACAATTTTGAAAAATAGACCTATATACAGTTGACGGCTTTCTATCGGTTGGATCTAGATTAATCTGTAATTTTGGTCACACTATCTAGTAATAGAAGCTTCAGCGCAATAAATCCAGAGAACCAGAATAACTGAAAATCTATTTGGCAAGTCCCAAGTTTGGAGGTAGTAGTGATCTATGATAATACTACAGGAGAGCTAAATTCAAACTGGGGCCCGAGATCAAAAAAACCGAGCGACTAGGTCCTTATGGTGAAGGACATACTAGCCAAACTGTCGAGTTGTCACACCAGAAAAAAAGAATATACACTCTGAAAGTATAGACCAAGGGGAGGGTATTTTTCAGGCACCTAAAGCCTGGGCAGACCGACCCTTCCGGGTTGCTGGTTGGAAGTAAGGGAGAAACCGATAAAGAAGACAGTCTAAATGTGGGTACTGGGGTTGCTAGAACCAAAACAAGGGCAAGAAGTATGTAATAGGTGCCTAGTTAGGAAGATTGATGCTTGAGAAACAACTATAGAACAGCAGCACTCCAAAAAGTAGCATGAAATACAAATATGGAATGGCAGATCAATATGTACTAATTAGGAAGAAGTTATAGAAACAAGCATATGAATACATGTGTTGGACATGTACTGCTATGTTAGGTTTACCATGAGGATAGTTAGGAATCCTAAGGTAGGGTGCGAAATCTAGATTAGGTAATACCAAAATTCAGTGTATGAATGGTGAGGAAACCCATTGGGTTAGAGGGCGGATAAAGGTAGTTAGAACCAGATAGTTTAAATGAGTATCTTCCAGTTAGGGTGCAGGTATAGCAAATAGTGCAGAACCTTAAGGTGGACTACTTAAACAGGCACTCAAAAGGTGCACGTGTGGCTTGATGTAATATCATTGTAATTACATATAAAACTCATCTATACTCTAATAAAAAGTTTTTCAGGCCAAAGAGGTCACCTTAAGGCTAGGGTGAATGTCAATCATTTTTACTAGTAATCACGTTACTAATTTTTTTACAATAACATTTAATTGAAATCAGGTGATGATTATATGATATTTATATTGTGTAATCTAGACAAATTTCGATCAACCTAGGAAGAATTAATAATATATACAAGTATGTTTTTTTTAAATAATACAGGGGTTCAAATTATTATAATTAGAATTAGAAGGGTCTAATCTATCTACCCTAAAACTTTTATGAAAATCAGTTACATTTTTAAAAACTTTTATATATAACATGTGTTCGATTTTTGTGTAATATTTTTTGGTTGATCTACTTATATAAGAAATGATCTACATTTACCTACCCTTAATACCAAAAAAAAAAGCTTTTTTTTAATTATAAGCATAATTATTTAATTTAATACATGTTTGTATAGCTATATATTGAAAAAAATATATATTGTATTGTTCTAATAATTATTAGTATTGAAAAGTAAATGAAAATAGAATATTAATCACCTTGTATATACATATAGTAATACTATAAAACAAGATTATATTGTATAATTAGTATATTTAAAGATATTAAATAGCTTCATTATATATAATCAAATATTTATTTAATAAAAAAAATAACATACATATAATAAAAACACATATAGGCCAATTTATAGCATTGCTAATATCTTTTAATCTATTGCCAGATTAGAATGATTTAGCTACTAAAATTTTTGTCATAATGAGATAATTCTAACTAGTACAAAAATGCTAAAATGTAATTACAGAATTCTAAGAATTCTCAAGTTTTGTTTGATTTTAATAATATTTTTTTGAATTACTATGAAAATGCCTTTAATGTTGAATAACTTTTAATTTACTGATCTATTTTGGGTAGTTTAGCTACCAAATAATCACCTAGTATTATAATTCTAACAAGCCCAAAATTATTTATCTCCAACAATAGAATCCTAAAATTGTTAAGAATTAGTATAACATAAATAATTAACTGAAAAATAGTTTTATTGCTAAAAGATATTATGAAAGAGTCATAGTGACCTAATTGTGTATGTTTGCAAATTAAGAGGCTTGATTGGTTGATTTGACAAAAACAAACATTTGCTTTAAAAACACCTATTGTTAGACTAATTTGTAATAAGTTCTTTGGACCTTAAATAGCTTCTATTTATCTAGTATATATAAAACTTATTTCTGAGTTGATTGTCTATATTATATTAATTCTTAATTAAGAGCTGGGATTTATGGCCTAGTAGTCTAAACACCCAACCCTCTATGAGCAGGTTTTGGGTTCAAGTCCTAGTAAGTATGTTTATCTATGAATATTTGGAAGTATCTGCTATGAGAAGTCTAAGTAAAACAGGTCTAGATTAGAAATTTCCAGAAAGGGGTCCATTGTGAAGTAGCTAGCACTATGTATAACAGGGACCATTACAGAAGGTTCTATTATACAAAGGTTGTATATATAAGGTTGTATATATAAATCTACAATTAGCAAGGTAGTACTAACAAGCTCTAAGCTAGCATTGAGGATCTTGTTTGGGAGAATGACTAGATAGTTACTATAACTAGAAGTAGTAAGAAATGTGGTAAACACAAAGGAACCTGTGATAAAGAATTGGCTTTATCAGATTTAGAACACCTCTAATACTTATACTACTACTAGATTGAATAAGATTTCCTTATATAAAGTAAAGTTAGTAAGCAACATAAAATATGCTTAAAACAGACAAGATATGGCAAGGTCATACTCAACTAGAAGTACTTGCTTGGTACCAGGTTACTAGAGCCACCTTAGTTGTATATTCTTTGGCTACTTCGGTAATATGACTAGAGATAAAGATTTTAAAATGAGATCTGAAAAAAAGAACAAGTACAAAACAGAACACATGAACACCAACTTTAAAATACCAATATATAATACTGAAAGTAGTACAATATATACTTCGAAAAACTCAATTAGAAGTTTTGATGCCCATAATCTATGAGACCTACCAATTAGAAGAGTATCTGTTATCAAGTTCTGCATACATATTATCAACACTATATGTAATAAGAAAGGTTGTGCATGAGATATGAACTGAGTTATGGCAGCATTACAAATAATAGCTTGAGATATGAATTCAGTAACAGCAAACAACATATACTACACCAATCTGAAAATAGCTATAAGTTATGCTTGCCTAGTGCCTCTAATAGAATTTGTAATAGATATTGCACTGGAACCATATTGGGAGTATAAGGTTGTTAGTATGAGAAATATAAGAAATATATTAGGTTAGAATAGTATATTTAGTTAGTAGTATACAAAATCTAGATAATACATGAGTGGGACATGGACAGCTTTGGTAGATATAAACTATAAATAATTAGTCTAAGCCACTGTTCTATTAATTGTAGTATAAATATATATTATATACTTATATACCTAATAAATAACATGAGACAAGATCTTACCTTAAAAAAAAAACAAAAAAAACTAATTCTTAACTATCTCTGTATTCTGAATTGGAGATAAATGATTTTGGGCTTGTTAAAATTGTTAGACTGAAGTTATTATTTTGGTGGCTAAACTACTAAAAATAAATCAGTAAATCAAAAATTATTGGCATTTTATAGTAATTCAAAAAAATATTAATAAAATTGCACAAAACTCAAGCATTCTCAAAATTTTGTATTTTTATTTTAGTGCTTTTGTACTAGTTAGAATTATCTAATAAAGACAAATATTTTGGTGGCTCAAAGATATTAGCACTATTGTGAATTGGCCCAAATAAATATATTTCATTAATAATATTAAAATTATTATTACAATATATAAATGAAATATTGATACAAAGCTATTTAATTTCATGCTAACTCTATCTTTTTTTTTATTTCTACAAATAAGTCATTTTTACTAGAAAGCTTTTCTCAAAAAACTTATAAAACCTGTATTGTAAAAAGCAAAGTTTTTTTTAAAAACATAAAAACTTATAAAAGCACTAAATAATAATTGAATAGAATTTATTAAATATAGTTATTCTTATTGAGTTTAAATTAAAATTCTTTACAACAATCAATTACAAATAATTTATTTTCACTATTATCCTTATTCATTATATTTTGGATCACATATTCAATATCAAAATATTTCATGTAACTAAAATTTATGATTAAAATATTCTTGTTTATCACATTATAAATAAATTATATTTGAATGGCATAGTTTTTAGCTTTTTGTTTTTTCTTCTAAAAAAGTGAAGGCCTATTAGTAAATATTATAGAGTGAAAACAAAAAATTTGTTTATAATACAATTAAAAAACTAGTGTTAGAGTCTAGTAGCCTAGTGGTCTAGGCTCATAGTCTGATATTCGTTTGATTGGCTAATGTAGATCAATTGCCGAGTAACTTATTTATATAGTTTAAAGTACTTTTTGAGAATGTAATGTTTCACTAATAAAAATTCTCTGCAAAAGCCATTCTTAGCTTTAGATAAACGTTAATATTAACTGTGCAAAAGAATCAAAAAAAATCATACTCCTAACTGACTTCACTTAGAAGACAAAAATGCCATTTACTAGTAGTGTTACAGGCCCCTGCATGATTACTATATGCGAGAAAAAGTCAAACAACTGGAGATCAGTAACTCAAAATGTTATTACAAAAGGACAGGCTAACAAAACTTTACCTTCTTATCTCAAAATAGGTGATACGATTTGATACAATGGAATCGTGATGAAAAGCACAATTAAATTTTGGCAACATGCAGGACAACTTAAAATTGAACCTGAAGTTGATAATGATCTAGATTAATCTGAAGTTGATGAGACTAATGCTTCTAATATATTGTCTTTTTCTGAAGCAATAGAGTTAATAACAAAAATTTTGTATGAATATGAAAAGAAAGAAAAAAAGTCAGCAATATATTCATTTGATGAATTCCGGGCGACTATGGTAGAGAAAGACGCAAGGCTAGAAAATTTTTTTAATGACTAACCCAGAATCAAAAAATAAGGAAACACAAATCCGGGTGAAAAAACAACTTTTATTTGTTTGTTATTTTCTTTGTAGAATTAGAAATAAATTTGTAAATAATGCTAATAAGATTTGATATTGTATTTAGATTCAACTAGTGTTTCTGATACTACTATTGATACACTTGCGGATTTAGGTATAACCATCATGTCTCGTTCAATTGCACAGTTTAAGACTAATGCATCCGAAGAACATGCTAAAATTGTCGATTCTGCACTTGCTGAGCATGTAGAAAAAGCGATGGTATTGAATATAGATGATTATCATAATATTCATACCCTGTGTATGCCCAACACAACTACCACTTCTATTGCAGCACACCTGGCCACAATATTAATAAACCCAATTACTACACAGATGGCTATCCCTCAAGAAAATATATATAACCCTTTATTAGTTGATTCTAATTTAATTAAGATAAATATAGAAAATCAGTTTATGACACTCTATGGTCTTTTGCATAACCAATATTGGGATTTCGCACAGTTGATGATAATACAAGATTAGATGAGTTAACTGTGCACAGTTATGATATCTGGTTAAAGGAAAAGCGTCATGTTCGTTCAATGAAGGATGTTGTTCTTATAGATTTACAAGAAAATCAACTCAGTACTATAGATGCGTATATCGAAGCTATTAATATTGTCACAAGTGTTTCATCTATACGGCAATATATCGAAAAAGGGTATATGATTCCTCTCATTGCTAATTGGCCTAAACAAATTCATCTTAGAACGACAATATCATGCTATTTGACTTTTAATGATTCATCAAATATTACTAATACAATTTTATTTTTTCTTCCTAACATAGATTCTTTCCATATTTTATTGAATAGCCGAGATTGGTTTTTCTTCAATATCAACATTTTTTTGTGGAGATGTATAAATATATTTTTGGGCTGCGAAAGCCTCTCGTACAAACTCCCAAGCTATAGTGTATTAATCTCCTTTTGGAGATTTCTCGTAGTGCTTGACAAGAAATTTCGAAGATAGTCAAAGAAAAATTTGGATTTTTTTGCTACGTTAATAATGAATTCAAGTGTTTGCATTGTCTCGCATTTTTAAAAAATAGAATCGATCAACATGTCCAGTCTTTACTTGAAAGTTTGCAAGGCTTGAAGCCAAAAAAAGCTAAAAAACTAAAAAAAAATATTTCTTCTGATGACAATGATGAAACTGAATCAATAGAATATAGACTATTTGCATTAGAGAAGGCAATTTGGAAATTTAGATTGTGTTAAAATGTAATTTTTTTTTTAATAAAATTTTATTTACTCTTAAAATAGGGAACAATTTTTATAGTGCGAATGCTATTATCAGTTTTATTAATTAAATATACTATTTATTATATAATTATTGTATCATTATTTGGAGTTTTCAGATTTATAATTAAACATAGTAAAAATGCTATTTAAAAATTCTATTTATTTTATTTGTTAATTTTAAAACCCCGTATTACGCGATTGTTGAATAAGAACTTATAATTTTCATTAGACTAAAAAGTTCTCAAATTGCAGTCCAAATATATAAAATATAAGTGCTGCCAAGAGAAAACCTGCAAATCTTATCTAATAAGATTTGCAGGTTTTCTCTTGGCGGCATTCATATTAAAGAAAGTTTTTAGCGAATATTTTAAATCAATTATAATGTCAAAAATTTAGCAGATATAAATGGTCCAGATAGAATATACAGACTTGGATATTGTTACAAATATGGAATTGGAGTTGAAAGGGAACGAAAGTTTAGTTTTAAATTAAAGAAAGATCATCTTTGGTGCTGTTGGATAACAACTTGTACATATGTTCGTATGTTCGAATAATATATTTAAATTTTAATTTAATATCCATATAAAAATTAATCAATTGAAATTTGGTGATTTTATTAGTTAATTATCATACATAGATCTATACAAATTGGCCAATCATATAAATGTCTTCCTATGAGGTCTAGGCACCTAACTCTCCACAGACGAGGTCAATAGTTCAATTATAGCTAGTGGTAATTAATTTAATTAATTATCTCTGTAACCTTTGAGAGCTTTCGAATGCGGAATCTGTAGTGGTAAGACCATGTGATGTATATATTTGGCCTATAAAGAATTCTTGGAAAGAGCCCCGAGCCATGGAGAAGACTGAGCACTACATATAATATGGATTATATAAGGTTCACTGCAGAAGGCTGTGCATGTGAATCTATGATTGACAAGATAGCACCAACAACCATAAAGCAGCATTGAGATTTTGATTGAGAGGACAGCTGTATGTGGTATTTCCAGAAGTGGTGAGAGAAGTGGTGAACATAAAGGGGCTGTAGTAAGAGGATAGCTTTACTAAATATAGAACACCTCTGGCACAAAGAAACAAGAAAAACCAGCTAAAAGAAATCCCGAAAAGCATGAAAACAAGCGATCTGGTAGTATAAAAATAAAAATGGCTATGGAGTAATGTGTCACACAATCTATATTGAAGTTAATAATGAAATATGGCAGAAGTATGGGTCCCAGGTCACTGGCTTGTAACAGTGATTAAATAAGTAACATAACTCCTATTCTAAGGATCTAGACTTCTGTAAAACTATACTGATAGGGAGTACTATAAAAGGAGCAGTAGCCTAATTTGGTGGTGTATGATGCGAATACCTGGATCGATGTGAAATAATATCCTAGTTTGGCACAGACAACTGTTGAGATACGGCTAGGCCCATAAAGAAGCTCCCTAGAGACACCAAACTGGAAGTACAAAGAGCGCCTACTCAAAAGACACCAATTTGGAAGTAATACAAGACTCAAATTAGGAGTAATATAATAAGTGATGAGAGGTGGAAGTTTAGTGAGTGGATGTTGTACAGTAGTATATATATGGGATATATATGATAAAATAAGTTCGGGCTTGGAAACTATCTAGTGAGTTTGAAACTAGCCTGTTGTGGAATAGTTAATAAGGAGGTAAAATCTCATTTAGCAGGTTGCACATAGATACTCAAATTAGTAACTAGATTAGCTAATACTGTATATATATTAGATAGTTGTAACTGTACTTGTAATATTTATAACCAAAAATTACCTAAGTATAAATCTAATAAACAGTAGAGGCAAGACTGCCAAATTAAAAAAAAAAAATACAATTGAAAACTACAAAAAAAAGTGAAGTATATATTACTATGTTTGTGTTTTTTTTTCCTTTTAAAAAAAGAGAAACCTATTGGTAAATATTATAAAGTAAAAATTAAAAGTTTGGTTTGTAAGACTATTTTGAGTAAAAAAACCAATTAAAAAAAAAAAGTGTATAATGATGATTTTTTTTTTTTTTGGTGTTAAGATAACCTTCTTTGGCCTAGGAACTTTTTATTAAAGTATAAACAAAGTTTTATAATATAGTTACAACGATGGTACATTAAGCCACACATGTACCTTTTGAGTGCCTAATTTAAGTAGTCTGCCCGAAGGTTCTACACTATCTGCCGTACCTGCACTCCAACTAGAGGGTACCCATTTAAACCATCTAGTTTTAACTACCTCCATCAGCCCTCTAACTCTGGGTGTTCCTCACCATATATACGTGAATTTCAGATTTACCCATTGGATTTCACACCCTACCTTAGGACTTACTAACCACAATTTGGATTTGTCAATCTCTATTATTAAGACTTACTAACTATATATAGCTAATCTATCCTCAAAGGTAAACCTAACAGAGTGGTACATGTCCTACATATGTATTCATCTGCATGTTCCTATAACTTTTTCTAATTAGTACATATTAACCTGCCATTTCGTATTAGTATCTCATGCCACCTTTTGGGATGCTGCCTTTCTACAGATGTTTTTCAAGCACCAACCTTCCTAACTAGGCGCCCATTACATACTTCTTGCCCTTATTTGGTTCACAACAACTCCAGTATCGCATTTGGACCATCTCCTTACCTGGATTCTTTATCGGTCCCTTCCTTACTTCTAGCCAGCAACCTGTAAGAGTTGGTCTGCTTAGTCTTTAGTGCTTGAAAGACACCCTTCTCTTGGTTTATACTTTCAGAGCGTATACTCTTTTCTTTTAGTGCAACAACCTAGCGATTCAGCTGGTGTGTCTTTCGCCAGAGGACCTGGTCACTCGGTTCTCCAATCTTGGGCCCCAGTTCAAATTCAGCCCTCCTGTAGTACTGTCAAAGATCACTGCTACTTCCAAATTTAGGACTTGCCAAATAGATTTTCAGTTATGCCAGTTTCTCAGATTTATTGCACCAAAGCTCCTATTACTAGATAGTGTGACCAAGATTACAGATTTCTAGATCCAACCGATAATCATAACCATAAACTGAAACACAGGCTAGTTTTCAAAATTTGTCGTCCTGGGATTTGAACTCTAGACCTGCCACTTGGAGAGGGTGATGACTAGAATGATGATATTTTTATATTCAACAGTAATAAAATAAAATATGTACTGTGGCTGCTGCAGTAATGATATAATATCATGTTTATCATTATTTAAACTTTGAGGCTGCTTATCTTTTTGGTATTTTTTTATATTATTATTTTAGTAAGTTTATACTTTTTTTAATGCTTTTTATATGCTTGCTTTATTATTTTTTAGTAACTTTTTTGTTATTTTTTTGGTGTTTCTCTTGTTGTTTTTATACTTGTTTTGTCTTTCTTTTGTTTATTTTTAAGTACTTCTTTATTGTTTTTTTTGTATATTTTTTATTATTTTTTAGTGCTTTTTTTAATATTTTTTAGTTCTTTTTTTGTCTTTTAGTACTTTTTTTATTTTATTTTTTATTATTTTTTAGTGCTTTTTATATTGTTCTTTTGTTATTCTTTCAGTACTTTTTATATTATTTTTCAGTACTTTTATATTAGCTAATTTGTTTGACCCCAAAATTGCCAACTATAATTAAGAATTATTTATTATTAAAATTTAGGAAATTGATATTTCTACACCCTTTTTTGATAATGCTACACCCCTTGAGATCATTTTAATTTTTTTAAATTTATTTTTAACTTTGATTGAAAATATCTTGGCATTTACTAGTCCAAATTCAATCAACTTTTTTTTTCTTTAAATACTATGGCTTTCTACAATTAAAATAAAAAAAAGTTGATCAAATTTGGTCAGGTAGGTGCTGAGATACCTTCGATCAAAGTTTGTAAACAATGCTGTCGCAGCTTATATTTGATAGAAGTTTTAAATTTTACAAAATCTTTTATTGATGATATCTTGGCACTCACCTGATCAAATTCGATCAACTTTTTTTCTTTAAATTCTATAACTTTCTACAAGTAAAATAAAAAATTTGGTTGAATTTGGTCAGATAGGTGTCGAGAAAGCTTCAATCAAAGCTTGTAAACAATTTTGCCACAGCTTATATTTATAGACTTTTTGATTTTTACAAAATCTTTGATCGAAGATATCTTGGCACCATCTGACCAAACTTGATAAACTTTTTTTTTTGAATTCTACAGCTTTCTACAATTAAAATAAAAAAAGTTGATCAAATTTAGTCAGGTGGGTGCCGAGATAACTTTGATCAAAGTTTGTAAATAATTTTGCTGCAGCTTATATTTAATAGACGTTTTGAAGTTTACAAAATCTTTAATCAAAGATATCTCAGCACCAACCTGACCAAATTCGATAAACTTTTTTTTCTTTGAATTCTAAGGCTTTTTACAATTAAAATAAAAAAAAAGCTAATCGAATTTGGTCAGCTAGATGCCGAGATAGCTTTGATCAAAGTTTGTAAACAATTTTGCTGTAGCTTATATTTGATAGATGTTTTGAATTTTATAAAATCTTTGATCGAAGATAACTCGGCACCCACCTGACCAAATTTGATAAACTATTTTTTTGAATTCTAAAGCTTTCTACAATTAAAATAAAAGTTGATCAAATTTGGTCAGGTAAGTGCTGAGATATATTCGATCAAAGTTTGTAAACAATATTGCTGCAGCTTATATTTGATAGACGTTTTGAATTTTACAAACTTTGATCGAAGATATCTCAGCACTCACCTGACCAAATTTGATCAACATTTTTTTATTTTAACTGTAGAAAGCCATAGTATTTAAAGAAAAAAAAGTTGATTGAATTTGAATAAGTAGGTGCTGAGATATCTTCGATCAAAGTTAAAAAAAATTTATAAAAATTAAAATGATCTACAGGGGTGTGGCATTATTAAAAAAGTGTGTGGAAATATAAATTCTCTATTTTAAATATTATTAAAAAATTTAACAATTAATACTATTTTCAATATTTGATCCTTTATATCTTGTTTATTTGTCAAAGAATATAGTGTTTTTACAAAATCTCTATGTAGACTTTTATAAGTTTTAGTAAAAAATTTATTTAAACAACCATATTTTTTAATTAAATCAGAAGTATGATAGATTCATGAATGCAACTTTGGAGCTTTAATTCTAAAGTTGAACATGATTTAAAAAGAGGAATAAATTTTTTAGCCCAACTTTTCATAAGATTCTAAATTAAATTAAACCAATTAAAATTTGTCAATAATTTTTACTAATAATTTTAAATATTTCAAATTAATTCGAATTGTTTTTAAATAAATTACAAACCTCAAAATTTATTAAGTTGCTTTCAGAGAATTCTTAATTTCAGCTTAAAAGATATATATTATTCCAATTTTCATAAAGCTTCATTAACCTTACTTGAATAGTTTCACTTATATTCAAGTTATCCAGGACAAATATCATGATCTTCATAAAATTACAATAGTCATTTGCAGTAAATCCTGCATTTGATTGAATTCCATTTTTAAATATATTTAGATCTGAAAACCTTGAAATATTAGCTAATCTATTATCAATTGTTTTCAAGATAAATACACCATGTTTATTTTTTAAAAAACCGGATGTAAAAATAATTTAATTTTTAAATAATCCCAAATCTAAATGATGCATTCTATCAATTACTAATACTTTATATATATATATTTTATTTTTTTTTAACTTTTTGGCAGTTTTGCCTCTACTTTATTAGGTTTTATAATATTATACTATGAAATATTAAAATTTTTCAAGAAGTTATTCCTCTTGACACCTAAATTACAAGTATTAGCACATCCGGTTATTCAATGAACACCTATGTGCAACCTGCTATTGTAAGTTTTACTTCCATCCTGCACTTGAATTCATTAATACTTCGACTGAAAGTTCTTACAGCCTGTCAAGACTACTAATTAATTTTCCACCACTCTGTGCGTTGACCACTTAAAATCCAACTTAATACTTCATTTCTCACTATTTCTAATAATGCGGCCCATCTTTCTATTTCTTCTTTTTTTCTACTTTTCTGTTCAAGCGATTTATCAGATACAGTTTTCTTCTAGTCTCTTTCCTTCTTCTTTTTCTTTCTTCTTCACTTAGCTCTTGAAGTGAACTTTTTCTTTTCTTTGGGTACTATGCCATTTTCTTTCTCCCATTTCTGTATGAGTTTGCATCTGGAGCCCATATTGTCTTATGTATTGTTTTTATCCAATTTTTCCAGAAACAGATTATAAACTTTTTTGCTTGATTGTTAGAGACAAAAAATGGTCAGAGCTCTTCGACATCACTATTCATAATGAGGCCTCTGATCTATCTTTATCTTTTTCTCATCTCTTCTGATGTATTTCCTTTTCCTAGTATTGCAAGAATACCTTCTTTGTTCCTGCTTATGTCATCTTCTTTTTCGAACTTTTCAAGAATTGCCTCTACTTCTTGTTCTTCTATATTATGTAGTAGACCTAGTGAGACTTCGCAACTAACTAGATATTCAACGTTTTCAGATTTCTTCTTGCATACTACATATTTGTTTGTTTTATAAATGTCTGGTCTTCTCTGGTTTAATTTCTCAAAAACTAGAAGTAAGTTGTTTATACACTTTAATTCAAAGAGCTGAATGTTGTTTGATTCAAATGTATGATTTTGTTGTTTAATTCCACTTTTTATGAGTTCATAGAATATTGACCAACACTGATGAGTTTTTCTTTCTTTGTATGTAGTGTTTTGGGTACTATATACAAATGTCCACTCTACTCTACTAATTACTTTTCCAAGCATTTTGGTAAAAGATTGTAGTGGCTTTTTTACTAGCTCATTTTTCCATTTCAATCTTAGCTTGTATCCTTTTGTATTTAGTAATACTGGAGACAAAATTTCTAAACTAGATGCACCTTCTCTGGCTTTGAGATCTGCCAGATCATTAAAAAATTCGCCTGAGTGTCCTTTGACTTTCGTAAAATGCAGCTTTAGCTGTTTTGTCTAGACTATTTCTGTTAACGTTGCGACAAAACTGCTATTCTTAATTTTTAGCCACTGTCTTGCTTTATCTGATGCTAGCCCTTTTTTGATTGCTAAGATTGCTGCTTTACTGTCTGTTCTGATTTCAACCTCTTTTTCTTTTGGTGATATTAATAGAGCAATGAGAATTGCTACTAACTCAGCTCTGGTCGAAGAAAACCACTTTTCAGTTGCACATGCTAATTGAAGGGTAATCTTGCCCCCTTCTGCTATTTGGATTATTTCACAAACCATTTGCATTTTGAAATCATTGTCTGACATCCCGAGTGAGATATCTGTATAAAATAAAAGACTATCTAATTCTCTATTATGCTCTAAGCTTTTTGCTAATCTATTTCTGAGTTCATTGTCTATGACTACTCTGTCTATTAATAATTTTTCCCAGCTTTCAACTTCTATTAATGGTATATCTTTTCTTTTCACACCTTGTAACTCTTTAGGTGATATTAAAATTTTTTCACTCTTTCTCTTTAGTGATTTTTTGAGAGTATCTATGTTAAAGATCAATTTTGCTCCTCTCTTAGTTTTTTGTATAAAGTTTGTAATATCACTTAGTTCTTTATATTTGACTATTGAAGTTTCTGGTTCACTATCATACTCTAGAGAATTTTGTTCAGAAATTGAACCTGCCTCTACTAACTCTCTATAATTTTTAATCTCTGTATACTTGTTTTCTTTTTCCCTAATTTTTCTGACTCTGATATTTGTATTTTCTTTGTCTTTTCACATAACCAACTCTTTTGTCTCTTGTCTTTTTTAACTTTTCCTATGACTAAACCGAGATTGTTTCTATTATGAAGCGCTATTCTGAACTCTGGCTTAACTTCTCTCGAAAGTGGGTTTATGATCATTTCCCCTTCTAAGTTACTGAACCATTTTGCTTTTCTTCCTCTTTTGTATATATTTTGTATCCATTTAATTTGTTGCCATGTATACATTGACTTGTCATCTTCTGCTATAAATTAAGATAGATAAAAAACCCCCAAATTGCTTGCATTTGACTCTTCGTATGAAAGTTCACTTCTCTCTAGAATTTTAGCTATTTCAAGATCGTTTACTCCTAGTGGAAGCTCAGAATTCCAGCTTTTTGTAAAATTGTTTTCTTCTATCAAAAAATCTAGTGCCTTTGCTTGCTGTAAGATCTGCAAACCTAAGTTTTTTAATTTAATTTCACGTTTTTCTAATAGTGCTTGGTTTGTCAAAATGCATTTGAACATGCCCATTTTTGATTGACCTTGCTTTAATCTCATTAATGTGGATTTTTCTACAGGCCCTTTTGCATTTATTCTTACTAAAAGTTCTGAGAAATGATGTTCTATATGTCTATTCCACAAGCTTTTGAGGATTACTATTTCTGGGTGTTTTGGAATCATATTTGCTTCTATCGATGGCATTGATAACTTCTATTTGGTCAAACACACTATAGGCTGATGTATTCTATTACATTGGGCTCTGGTCAGATATAAGATCATAAGTCTGTACTCTAGAATCGGTATCAGCACAGTATTGTTTATGTATATAATCTGACTAAGAGACATTTTTTTAAATTTAAGAAGATCTGTTATTTTGGCTACCTCTTTTCTTGCTTTAAGCATATCTGATCTTTTCTGATTTTTAGTTGATATCTAGACTCCTAGAAAATGAGTAGAGTCCTTTGGGTTCTTTGCCAAAAATTTTACTTCTGGGTTGCCTGCCCAGATATAAAGATTCTCACTATCTTTTTGTTTACTCGGTTTTATAACTAGAAGTTTTGTTTTGTTTAGATTTATTTATATATATATATATATATTTTTTAATGTTAATAGTGAGACCTTGCTTTTATCTTTATTAAATTTAATCAAAATTTCTTACAAAATCAGAAAAAATTTTATTGTATAAATCTAATGCTAAGAATA
>CAJVPY010002640.1:0-15692 GCA_910591965.1 Dentiscutata erythropus | reverse complement strand
GGTAAAACAACGCAATATAATATTGCGCTTTTGAATTGCCACCTTTAGCAGATTTCAGATACCATTCAAATGCATTTCTTTCGTCCTTGATTGTGCCTATGCCATTTTGATAGCAAATTCCAAGATTTAATTGTCCGTTCGAATTGCCACCTTCAGCAGATTTTAGATACCACATAAATGCCTCTTTTTCATCCTTTAAAGTACCTGTGCCATTCTGGTAAAACAACGCAATATAATATTGCGCTTTTGAATTGCCACCTTTAGCAGATTTCAGATACCATTCAAATGCATTTTTTTCGTCCTTAACTGTGCCTATGCCACTGTTATAGCAGACTCCAATACTACATTGACTATTCGAATTGCCACCTTCAGCAGATTTCAAATACCATTCAAACGCCTTTTTTTCATCCTTTGCTGTGCCTATGCCATTTTGATAACAGAATCCAAGATTAAATTGTCCATTTGAATTGCCACCTTCAGCGGATTTCAAATGCCTTTTTTTCATTCTTGGGTGTGCCTATACTATTTTGATAGCATAATCCAAGGTTATTTTGCCCAACCAAGTTACCACCTTCGGCAGATTTCAAATACCACTCGAATGCCTTTTTTTCATCCTTGGTTGTGCCTACGCCTTTTTGATAACGGAATCCAAGACTACATTGTCCATTCAAATTGCCACCTTCAGCAGATTTCAAATACCATTCAAATGCCTTTTTTTCATCCTTTGCTGTGCCTGTGCCATTTTGATAGCAGAATCCAAGTTTGACTTGTCCATTCGAATTGCCACCTTCAGCAGATTTCAAGTACCACTCAAATGCCTTTTTATCATCCTTTGCTGTGCCTATGCCTTTTTCATAACAGGATCCAAGATAATATTGTCCATCAGAATTACCATCATCAGCAGATTTCAAATACAATTCAAATTCAATCTTTTTATCTATGGTAACTTTGTATCTAAAATATACTGAATAATAGTTAGTAATTAAAGTTTAGGCGTAAAAATTTATACGTGGTCTTACTGCCACATATGTGTGACAGGAAATCTAATTAAAATTGTACAACATGTTCTCGCGCACCCACAAAAATTGTCCCGTGATTTTTGCCAATCAAATTCCTAGATCAGGTTTAACGTGCGAAATTGTCTTTTTTACAAAAACTGAAATATCTTGAAATTTTAATTAAGAAACTACCTTCTGCGGCCTAATTAAAAATTTTCCACGCGAAATTTTACTAATATCTTCAACCCTAACCCTAATTATAACGGTGGATGCGCTACCTAAGTCTGTTATTTCGGATGAGATGTACAACGACAAGACTTAGCCCAAGTCTTTGATTTAGATCTCTATATTGCACTCTAAAACGACTTGGTCGCGGATACGTTCTGAAATTTATTAGTATCTAGTCTTATCAAGTGGGGAACAGAACTCTGTTGCAGATAATAAACTGTAAATAAATTTTCTGAAAATATTTTTTCTGAGTTATAACAATACTAAGTTGTTTAGGTTCTTTGATGGTTTTCACGGTTGCATCGGTAAATAGATTGCAACTTTTCATATGATAGATATAAGATTATACATCAGATGCTAATTTAGAGTACTTTCGTTTAACCTCAACAATACTGGAAATATATACACTCACTTGAAGTTTATTTGCCAATTGTTGTCTTCAACACAATGAATTCTTGATAAACCGTGTTTCAATTTCATTCAATTATTTTTTTAGCCAAACTATCTACTACCTATTATTCCCCCCTTTTTTTTTGTTACTTTCGAATGAAGTAAAAGGTCCATTAAACGCAAGATAAACAATTTTAAAACCCTATGCTTAAGAATATTTACAGGGTAAAAATTTCCGAAAAATTCTTGCTACATAAAAACTATTTTTTCAGCTGATTTGACATAAATCTGCATTTACAAGCATATTCAAATTGTAGGTACATATGATACAAAAACCTAAGAATCTCAAATTGCATTTACAAGCATATTGGCTGGTACACCAAAAATTTGACTCATGTGTAGTGTTGGACAAATTGGAGTTTTTTCAAATTTCATGCGCGTGGAATTTTGGTCTGCATTATGGCAGCTTGCTGCTAATGCGGAACAGAATTATGTGGTTCCGAAATATTCCAAAAACTCCGAAAAATTCTCATACGCATGATGAACAACACTACTCATGTGGCATACTATTTTACCTAAGTCCTTAAGCAATTTCACTATTAATCGAGAAATTTTTAATCATTTAAATTAATTAATCCTTATCTTTTCTACAGCTTCACTGCAAATTCATAACGATAATGCGTAATGGGTTTTAAACTTTGACCAATCATATCAACTATATAAACTCTAACTCATTAAATGGAGTCCATGTTATTAATAAATTATTACCAGATTATAATTTTTTGAAATATCGTCAAGGTTTTATAATCAACTGCTTTTGAAAAATATTACTTTTGCTTTTTGCAGCTACTCAACGGCTTTTTGCTGATTAGGCGATACTGCTGACTTAAATACCATTTAAATGCCTTTTTCTCATCTTTCATAATGCATATGCCATTACATCGCAAGATAATTTGTGTAATGAGATAGACACCTTTAGTCTTCAAATACCACTTAAATGCTTTTTTTCGTCCTTAGATATACCTACGTATTCCATCTTTATAGCAGAATCCAAGTCTGATTTGGCCATTTGGATCGCCCCCTTAGCAGATTTCAAATATCACTCAAATGCATTTTCATCCTTATCAAGACTATATTGTCCACTCAGGTTTAAATTAATTAATATTATTTTAGGTTACTATTAAATTGTTATTAGATAATAAAATGATGATATTATATTAAAATTATTTTATATACATCAAATTAATAGTGATTTAACAAAATAAAAAAAATTTTATAAAATATGATAATAATAATTTTAACGTATATTTGTCATAAAAGAATCTTCGTAATATTAGAATTATATTATAGCTATATTGTAGCTATATTATAAACATATATAACAAAATTGAAGGTTTCGGCAAAATTTTTTTATTCTTAGTTGTGCCTATGCCATTTTGATAGCTAATTCCAACGTTCGAATTACCACATTTGCAGATTTCAGATGCCTCTTTTTCATCCCTTATAGTACCAGTACCATTTTAGTAAAACAACGCAATACAATATTGTGCTTTTTGAATTGCCATCTTCAGCAGATTTCAGATACCATTCAACCACTTTTTTTCATCTTTAGCTGTGCCTACATCTCTGTCATAGCAGACTCCAAGACTACATTGACCATTCGAATTGCCACCTTCAGTAGATTTCAAATACCAGTCAAAAGCTTTTTCTTCATTTTATCTACGCCTACACCTTTTTCATAGCAGACTCCAAGATTAAATTGCCCATCTGAATTTCCATATTCAGCAGATTTCATATACCATTCAAATGCTTTTGTTTCATCCTTAGCTGTGCCGATGCCATTTCCATAGCAGAATCCAAGATTAAAGGAATTGCCACTCCGAGCAGATTTTAAATACCAATTAAATGCTTTTTTTTTATCCTTTACCGTTCCTGTGCCGTTTTGATAACAGAATCCAAGATTATTTTGCCCATTCGAACTTCCACCTTTAGCAGATTTCAAATACCACTCAATGCTTTCTTTTCGTCCTTAGCTGTGCCTACACCTTTTTCATAACAAACTCCAAGATTAAATTGTCCATCTGAATTAACGCCTTCAGCAGATTTCAAATACCACTCAAATGCCTTTTTTTCATCCTTGGTTGTGCCTAAGCCGTTTTCATAGCACCATCCAAGATTGCTTTACCCTCTCGAATTACCACTTTCGGCAGATTTCAAATACCACTCAAATGCCTTTTTCTCGCTCTTATCTGTGCCTATGCCCTTGTCATAGCATAGTCCAAGATAAAATTGTTCATACGATTTACCATTTTCAGCAGATTTCAAATACCACTCAAATGCTTTTTTTTCGTCCTTAACTGTGCCCACACCATTTTCATAACAGTCTCCAATAATAAATTGCCCATTTGAATTGCCACTTTCAGCAGATTTCAAATACCACTCGAATGCCTTTTTTTCTTCCTTATCTGTGCCTATACCTTTTTCATAGCAGACTCCAAGATTAAATTGTCCATTCGAGTCATCACTTTCAGCAGATTTCAAATACCACTCAAATGCCTTTTTTTCGTCCTTTACTGTGCCTATGCCATTATGATAGCAGAGTCCAAGACTATATTGTCCATTCGAATTATCACCATCAGCAGATTTCAAATACCATTCAAATGCCTTTTTTTCATCCTTAGTTGTGCCTATTCCATTCTTGTAGCAATTTCCAAGATATATTGACCTTTTAAATTACCACCTTTGGCAGATTTTAAATACCATTCAAATGCATTTTGTTCATCCTTAACTGTTCCTATACCATTTTCATAGCAAAATCCAAGATTAAATTGTCCATCAGGATCTCCACCTTCAGCAGATTTCAGATAAAATTCAAATTCAATCTTTTATCCATGGTAGCTTTGAACAAAGATATTTCTAATATTTATAATCGCTTTACAATTAAAAAGAGACATTTTGCTATATATATGTACGTATGTATATGTCGCACAGGGAAAATCTACACTAAAATCATCTACTGTAACTTCAACACCGATTCCAAGTTGGAATCCTGATTGACCGAACCTGAATTGACCATCACTAAAACATTTGCTAAAAAAATTACCAGCTCAGCTGGTAATTTTACTGTAGTTTGGTTTGCTACTGGCTTGCTAGTGCTGTATTGCTTAATATTGGTCCACCTCTAATGAATTTCGACTCAGAATTTTGGAAATTGACTGTAATAAAAATTAGACTTCTATCTTGGATCCATTCAACTTCCATGTTAAATTGGTATAAATCGTTCTTGTAGCTATTTTCACTATTCCCAACTGATAAATCACCGACGTTCAAAACTTATCAATTTGGGTATCGGCAATTTTTTCAATTACCCTAGGAATAATGAAAATGGCCGTAACAAAACGATCAGTCAAATCAACCAGTTATTCTGATAACTTCTTTAGCTTATTTTTAATTATCAGTCAAGATCACTGATTAAATATCGATAGTATTGATAATAAACGAAAATGAATCTAATCATGGTACTTTGCTAAGCTTTACTTAGCATCGAAGTTTATTACTGGAATTTATTACATGATGAGCCTTTTCAAGATTTACTAATAGATTAGGCTATTTTTTAAGTTAAAAAAGCTTAATTGATACTAACAATATGTAAGAAAAACACGTGTGGTTGTTCCAATCCAATTTTTGAGTTAGCGAATTCGAATCTGCTTGATTAACGATCATCATATGATGCGCTTTCCTACAATTCAGGTAACTACACCAATGAATAAACAAAAATAATCGCAAAGAATGATATTCCAGCAAGGGCCTAGCTACTTTCTATGTTCAAACCCATTTTCGAATTCTTAAAGTTTGCGGGATTCGAACTACAAAAATTGATGCCTAGAATAACTAAAAAAATGTTAGGTAACTGAATTTAAAATCTCCCGAACTAAATTATGTTCAAAATTAAAGTTTATGCTTCTTTTGTTCCGTTAAATACTAACAAAATTATATTGAAATTACAATTTGTAGTGAAAATTGAATAAAGTATTTAAGGATTTTTTGATAATGATTTCACTAATTTTAATAGTATACGCAATTTAATAATTGTGTTGACTATTCCTTACTTAAATAATTTATTACATTATTTATACTTGTGAAAGAAAAAAACTGCATTATTCAAATAATTTTTTTATTTTCTTTCTCATACCATCATTTTGAATTTTCTTAGGTGATCGAAAAATTTGCAATACTTGAGACTTCGTTATACATTATATAGTTAATAAGTATAACTAGTAAGGGATTCATTTTTGATTATCACAAATCAATTATTAATACAGTAATACATTTTAAATTTAAATCCAGCGACGTAAATTTTATCTTAGAAGATACTAGGTTTATGTTTTAATGCCATAAATGGGAATAAAATTTAAATAATTTTCGAATTTTTTTGAGTTTAGAACTAAACTATATAAAATTAATAATTTTTAGAATTTTAGAATTAATACATTGAATAATATAACAAAACCCCAATGTCATTAATGTAAGCGACATATTTTATAAATTTACATAAAATCCAATTCATTAATATAAGCAACATATTTTATAAATTTACGCAGCAGTGAACATAAATAATTAAATAGCTAATGCCTATTACAGTTCGTGATATCAATTCTTGCGATTTATGTGAATTTATACAGTAATGAGAATGTAACAAATAAATTCAATACGTATTATGTTTAAATATAAAACTATTTGTCTGTTCGTCATTTTGGTTTGCATTTTCTTTTTCATAATAGAACTTTGTAGTTTGCGCTTGCATTTTTGTTGATTCATTATTTCGATAGCTTAACTGTTTTTCAATTACCATCGAAGCTAATCTTCTAGCATAATTTCTTGCGGTCTTTGCTTAGGCGCATTAATTCTTTTGTGTTTTTACATTTTATCATAAATTTCAATAATTGAACCATTAAGTTTTGTTATCAATATTTCAATTCAATGATCGGATTGCTGATTAAAGTCCTACAGGAGATATCATAATTACAGGGATGGGAGCCGGACATCGACAAAACTCCATAAAGTATAGCTTAAAGGTCTTCCTCTCCGTTTCCCTCCACTCCAGCCCAATTATTCAGCGATTCCCCATTAATATATCTATCTAGGAACTATAAAAAAAAGGAAAATAACGATAGTTGTTTAAAGTTCCCTTATAATTATTGTCTCAATTAATTTCAGATAACTTTCGAATTATCTATTTAACTTCAACTCTTGAATAATAACAAATGCTAGCTTGATAATGAATTCTTAGGGTATTCTCAAGCGCCTAAATCAATTGATCGGAAATAAAATTTTAAATAGTCGGGGGCCGAAAAAATTGATCAAGTGAATTGAAAAAAGTCGGGAGGCGCAGACCATCCTTTTTTTTCATGGAGTTAGCGCTGATTGGCCAATACTGGTTATTGCATAGAGTAAAAAAAGAAGTTGTTCAAGCACTTTGCCTTACGTGATGGATCTTTAGCAAAGTTATAATCGTCAAAAAAATGCTTTTTTTATTCGAAACACTTGTCGATAATAAAAATTCCAGGAAACCCAAAGAGAGAAACTTGCTACAAATGTTATTTCTTACTTTTACGTCAAAAATGACTATATATTTATTTTATTTATTTATTTCATTTTTTATTAAAAATTTTTAATATTCAATGCTTCATTATTTTCAATGTTGGTTTTGTTCGAAGTTAAAGAGAAAAAGGTTGTGAATATTGTTGTTGTAAACAACATAAATACTCGTGAAGTGTAATGGTGGAATTGGGCACTTGGAGTTGCCGAAGTTGCATTTGTTTGTTGAGATGTTGCAAAAGGAGTTACATTTGTTTGTTGGATGGTCGCCTTTTTTTGTTACGATTTGCTGAAGCATAGTAAAGCAAGGATGATTTGCTCAAACAATGATTGCAATAATTATTACGATCAATTGAAATAATTGAGCACCATCTCAATCACTATCAGATCACATTGAGGGAGTTACTTGAGAGCACCCTTATTTTCACTCCTTCCAACTTCAATTCGGTTCGTAACTATAGTCAGGTAGCTACTCCTTCGCGCTGTGAGACCGGAAACGTGACCTGACCGCGGGCACGTGGCCGCGTGACCCGGGAATTCCAATTTTTGGATTTACCGCAGGAATTCCAGGGATTTTCGGAATTTCCGGAATTACGAGAATTACTTCGTTACGAACTCTGCCTAAACTACATTAAACCCTGGTTCTGTCCTAAAACTAAACTAAACCACTCGTCCAAATCTAACACGCCTCTTTCGACCCAAAGTAACCTAGGTTTTGGTTACACGACTCCTACTTCGACCTAGCGACAGACTAGCCGTTTCCGGGTTTGACAACGCCATATAAAATTTTGGTAGTGGCGTTCGTAGGTTATTCGGTGATCTATAAACAGCTTATTCGTAACAATAACCAAGCAAGAACATTTTCATTCAAATCAATATATTTTTAATTAGTTATTAGTGATTGATTCATAATCAAATAACATAACGCCCAAATGGCTAAGTTTTGTCGGAATTATTTTCTAAAAATAGTTTAATCATACATTGAGATTACTAATCCAGCTTTTTCAATTCTTTTTTTTTTTTTTTTTTTTTTTTTTTTTTTTTTTTTTAGAAAAGCTGCTTCAGAAATTTTCAGCTTTCTGAAAAAAATTCGGCCTGATTATGCATCTAAATCTAGGTAGCGCACCAACAAAAATTGCCCCGTAATTTTTACTGTAAATAAATAGCGTTGTAGCTTGAATTAGGCTTAGGACAATGGAGTTTCTATCAGTAAAATTCACGAGGAAAATTTTTAATTAGCCCGCAGAATGTGAGTTATTTCCGATTGTTTACGTTACACCTGATCTTGAAATTTGAATGGTCATGTGCTAAGGGCTATACTCTATTTATTATAAAAATTTTTGATCGGTCGAAAAATAGGTATTTATACGTACTAAGCGATCGGCATTGTGTAAGCATCGAACCATAAAACAATAATCCATAACAATATTTGTGGAATTTTAACAAAAATAGTCAATATATTTTCTTCTATACGTATAGTGATTGGCTACGTATCATGAGAATCCTACAATGACCTGCTTATTTTTGTTAACGTTTAGCCAAAATATTTTTGTTAATACAGAAAATTCTGTGCCACAGTATACTGCAACAATCAGGCGATTTTTCTTAAAAATTGCACATATGACCAAACATCATTTTACGTATCAATTAATAATTATGAAATTTTGGCGCACATTGATGAGATCACCAAACAAAAAAATTTACAATTCAAGTACTGCCTCAGAACAGTGCACACCCGGCCCGGATTTTCAACGGTCGGAAATTTTCGTTTTTTATAATCATCTAAGTCCCGGTTAATTAAGAAAAAAAATGCATATTACATACCAGAAATTTGCACACCTGTTTTTTTCTCGCTACGTCATTTTAAGTTGAATTTAAAAAAACTCAGTCAATTGAAATTTGTTAAAATGAACGAAAAAGCTTCCGACCACTTAAAATTACGCCGAAATTTTGTCTTAATAAACCGGAAAATTCCGATAGAAGTTGTGCACTGTCTATTTTTAATACTGTAATACTTACCAACCAAATTTAATTATCATGTGACAGTAATAACAATGGATGATCGAATTAGTCCAAATGTTATTATACAGTACGTATGTGGATTCAAATGGTCAAATTCACTCCAAAAGAGTGATAAAATGCATTAATTAATTAATGACTTTATACTTATTCACAAAATAAAATCAAATATATAAATATGCATACTGTAATCATAAATGTTCAAATTAACGAATCAGAGAATTTCTATAAAACCAATACCGAGTTGAGTCAGTTTTTTTAAAAAAAACTGCATAAATTAGTATATTTCGATCCGCATTTAAATTACGAATCCAATATTACACAATCACGAGATTTATAGAGGCTTTTGCCGTGAGGCTTAGTATATATTGGCGATCAAATAAGCAATGTTATATATCTGAGCCACAGATGAATGATCGCTTTTTATAGCGTTTTTTTTTTTTTTATACTTAAGATGCCAAGGATCAATTTCGAGACTTACAAAAATAATAGAATATCGTAAGATGGAAGCCTCGCTGGCTAAAAATGTATACCATACCTTTTGTACTATGTTGCAATTGTGAATTAAGAACTATCCAATAAATTTTTAGAAATAAATATAATAAGATGTTCTCAAAAAAAAAAAGATATTTTTACCTTCAAGAAAAAAATCAGGTAATCAATCATGAACGTATATAAATTAGTGACTATAAAGTGAAATGTAGTCACATTTTAACCACTAGCAGAGAATTTTCTTTTAAGCAGGTACGTACGTACGTACGTACGCATGTATGTACTTATGATTGAATTTACAACAATGGTCGTTTTAAATGCTCAAATTTTTTTTCTTTTCCAAAGAAACCTATTCATTACATTAATTAAGCTAAAGAAGTATTGAAGTAAGAGTTTGTTTACTCATTATGGATGGTTGTGTCACCTAATGTATGTACTGTACGAATTTCAACATCGGCTGACACTAACTCTTTCTGCAAACCGTTCAATGATATCATAATTTTGTGATATGTATAAATTGTGTTTAGTTGAATTTTGTCCTACACCCGAAAAATTATTTTCCTTTCGCTTAACCGCAAAATACAAATTTTGACGTTGCTAGTTTTTTTTTTAATGACTTCGATTGGCTAAAGTTATAAAAGGTATTTTTTATTTTTGCAATTCTATTAAAAGAGTAATTGATTGCTTCAATACATTTATTAATTTTTATTTTTATTTTTTAATCATCTTTATTAATTTTTTCAAGATGTTATCATTCAAACCGTTCATTTTAATATGTTTAATACTTTTGGGATACTCGACCGTTCTTGGTCAGAGTAATAATACTAATAATACTAATACTTGTGGTGACCCAATAAATGATCCTTGCCTCAATGCTAATAAATCATTAAGCGTTTGTGGTGGGTCATTAGTAATACCAACTAATACGCAAAATAATACTTCTACCGTTTTGATAGTAACCGGTTAGTGCAAGTTTTTTTTATTTTCGCTACGTAAATAATAATTCAAAAATTAAATTGATCGTTTACTTGTTTTTTAAAGACAAAAGATTAGCGAATTGTCAGTGTAATCAACAATATTATACAAATCTTACAAATTGTTTAGCTTGTTATAGTGCTAATAATATTGGGAACGTTTCTGTCGCTAAGTTGAATGATTATCAGTCAGCATGTACTAAATTGGGTGTACTGTTTACTGCTGTTAGGTTTGATTGACTATTTTCTTCATTATTCCTATCTTTTATTATTTTATCTTTATTTCATATTTATATTCTCAAAAACTTCTTAATTTAAAAAAATGGGTTATAGTCCAGTTTTACAACCAGATACAACTGCTGCTGCAGCAAAAAGAATTCTAATTGGGGTGATTGTAGGTTTGGTCGGTATAATGTTGTTAGGTATAGGTCTTTGGCTATTTTGGCGTAAAAGCTCAAGTCATCCAAAATTGGATAGCCCTCCTCCTCCTGATCTGGATCATGATCAATATAACCCTCCTCCACCTATATCTACGACTGAAGCAAACACAGAAGTGATTCAGCCTAATTTACCATACAGTAGTGGCCAACCTGGACAATACTTTGGTAGTGGTATACCACCTTCTCCTCCCCCTGACCGATACAACCAATATTATACTAGTCGTCCATCTCCTCCACCAGGACAACAAGCTTCATATGGAGGCGTTCCTCCAAGACCTTCATCTCCATCACAAAGTCAACATCCGTCATATTACAGTGTTAGTAGTTCTCAGCCAATTTTACGTCCATCTTCAGGTGATAGTATGACGGGTAATTACTCACAGCAACAACATTATTCTGGACAATTTGGTGGAATACCTGAACAGGAACAAACCGATAGTATGCCAATGCCTGTACCAGTTCCAACACCTGGCGATTATCAACAACATGGTTATCCGGTTGAATACCAACAAGGCCTTCCTCAAGGTTACCAACAAGGTTATCCTCCACAAGGGTATCACCCGCAGGGTCATCCACCACAAGGTTATCCACCGCAAGGTTATCCACCGCAAGGTTATCCACCACAAGGTCATCCACCTTCACAAGGTGATTCACAAGGTTACCCACCTTCACAAAATTATCCACAAGGCCAGAATCCTTACGGTCATCAATAAATATTATTTTGTAAAGATATTAAAATTTTTCTTTTAAAAAAAAAAAATAGATAATGATCGAATTTGTATTTTTTGAAAAAAATATTGTATTACTACATATTGTTTTTTGGGGGTTAAATAGCATTATTATATTGTTTGTGGTTGTGAAGAAAGTAATTTTTTGGGTGCATATAAAAAAAAAAGTTATGGTTAAAACGCATGTATTTTTCAAAATTAGTGATAATGATTGTAATTACTGTATATGTCTGCTATACAGGAACCTGGATCTCTTAACCATATAGTTACGATTAAATTATTAACAACTTTATACTATATAGTAGTTACTGCATATTAAATATTTAAATTTCTGTAAAGCTTTTTTTAAAAAAAAAAAAAATTCAATGCGCAACGATTAACCGTGATGAAAATATAATGTAATAAAAAATTGTATGGCAATATTTATATAAAAGCATTCATAAAGTAAATTATTACTAAATTGTTATCAATTGCTATGTTTAGGAAATTCTTTAATCTCAAGTGTGAGCATTCCATTAGAGTTACCCATATCAGAAAGTTTTCGATAATGAATTAATGCCAACATTATATATCCCATTAGAATAACTCATTTCAGCAGGTTTTGAAAATATATGAATGTCTTATGCTCATCCTTTTTAACACCGATTCCATTTGATGGCAATAGTCAATCATAAATGTTTCATCTCCCATATGCATCTGCAGATTTTTGAATGCCTTATGTTCGTTCTAATTCCATTTTGATGGTTATAACCAAGTTTCAAAATTTCATGAGCGTTAACAAATAAATTTTTTAAGAGCCTTTTTTCTTCTGCGTTTATATAAAAATGCACATTCTCAAACCTCACTTCTAGCGTACGTACGAATGTACAATTATTTATAATTTATAAAACCATTATTATGAATAATTTACCAAAAAAAAAAAAAATTGTTATGTAGCAACTGAATAAACATACTACAGTACACTCAAAAAATCTTCTCCAGTGTATATACCGGCATAATAGAGAAATTTTCGGAATTAGTCTAAAGGAAACCTTCGGAATTGCAGATAAGCAGTTTAATTGACTGGACCCTTTTCTATTATTTGGTATTATACCTATACCTATGTGTATAATACCGGTATTATACTGATATTATACTAATAATATAAGTATAGCTCGCATCCATACATCAAAATTTCACGTTCCCGTGATAGTAGACAAAGCTTGTTTATGTTGGTGTTAGGGTTTATAGTAGTGGAAATTAGAAAATATGTAGTAAATTGCAAAGGAAAACTTTTATTGGAGCACTAAAGGTGGCATCATATAATGTTAAGTTTACTTTGGATTTTCCTGATCAGTTATGTTACACCTTGGAATATAATTGGTTTGCGCCACAGTTTCGTTTTGATAGCGATGCTGAGGCGGCTGGTCTATTGGCACCAAGGATGCGAAAATATTATTTGATTCAAAGAAAATTTCGTTTGATTTAGACATATTCCGAGTCATTAAGCAAAATTTTCAATTTATTTCGACAATTAAAGTCAAATTTAATCAATATAAGCAAAAGTTTCATTTAATTCTTTTAAATAACTAATTTAAAATATCTATAATACGTTGGTATGTATTATTAAATTCAACTAACATAATATTGCGGATATATAAATTAATTATTTCGTGGGTTTCGGGAAATAATAGAGATCTGCCTTTCTTCATTAAAGACCATGATCAGGCAAGCAATTGGTTAGTATTAATAAAAGTCAGTGTGATGTTTTTTCTTCCTCTTATCCAAATGGATTAGTTTTACCTCCAAGAGCATATGCACAAACTGATTAAAACCGGTTTAACATAAAAATTATACCGGTTCAAACTCTAGGTTAGATTTTTATGTATTAGACTTGATGTATATCGTCTGTTCTTAGTGCAGATTACAAGATTTTGTCTTAGAACCATACAAATAAGGGTCGGGTGAGATGTATTTGAAAATATCTTGTGAGTGAGAATTATGTGAAGTGAACTCTTATTATTTTCAAAGTATTAAGTTACATAAAGAAGGTGTAAAAGCTTTACACTCATAGATGAACATGCAAAACATGATTTTGGGTCAAAATCCCGAACAACGGATTATCGAAAGAACATAGTACCGACTAAATTGGCCAGCATTATGGCTAGTGCCGGCTAACTTTGTCGGTATTACGTTCTTTCGGGGATCCATTGTTCGGGATTTTGACCAAAAATCGCAAAACAATTATATAATTTAATGATTGCATAGCAACTAGAAAATGTGTACCGGGTTGGGATCGGATGATGGTCCGGGTGACGGTCCGGATGATAGTCCGGAAATAATTCTTCGAATTTTTTTTTATTATTTTTTACCAACGCTAAATTTATTTTTCAATTAAATAAATACTTTGAATTTTTTTTTTTTTTTACTTTTTAAAATTTATTTTTCAATTAAAACACGATAATATATAATTATAAATCAATGTTTAACGCAATTGCAGTGCATATACAACGCACACAAATAATATAAATTAACTCTAGTTTATGCTCTTTAACCTTTAATTTGGTTTGTTTTCTGTGATGTTTTTCGATAAATTATGTGCCCTTTTTGCGGTTTTTCTTTTCTTACGTTCCTTCATTTCAGATGGATCGATATTTTCCTTCTGACCACGAGATTTTCTTCTTTGAACTGATGTGGGTTGAACTTTAATTTTTGACCCACTTCGAATATTCGACGATTGTGATGAGGATGTGGAGCTTTGTTGAAATAAAAAAGATGATAACTTTCCCATCGACAGAGATTCAGCTTTTTCGTATCCTTTTTTAAAATGTTCAATGCCGGCAAGAAGTTGGCTATTATTTTTAATGTCATCCATAATGCGTTGAAAAAACTTCTCAACAGACATTATACGCTCATTTACAACTTCATTGCTATGTAGTAATTAAAATAAATTCTGAATTTATTACGAATTATAAATTGACTAAAAACGTTTACTACAAACCTAATTTCAATGTCATCTTTGGATGGCTGAATATCACTTATTTCAATATTTGACATGCTTGATATTTCATCATATTGATTACTTCGTGCACTAACTATTTCACTAACCCATTCATTGTTGGATGCCCGTAACGATGCAAAAAACGTTGGATCTTCAACAATTGTGCTTGCAATTATTAAAATTAATATTATGTTGCATAACACTAATATAAAACACATTTACCAACCACATGCAATGTAATTATATTTCACGTAGTCATCAAGCGAAAGAGCTGGAATGTAATCAAAAGACTGTGCATGATATTTTACTGCAACTGCAGCCTGATGTTTGCATGGAGCTCCACCGAGTGCGACAGGACATGTGCATGTCCCTATAGAGGTGTCAACAATGTAAAATTTATTAGTACTTGCACTTGGTACAGTATAAAGGCCAGTTTGGCTATTATATTGAATTTTTTGTAAGTTAATCTGTTGCTATTCAGGGCAAAGGAATCACTTAGATAGTTCATGGTAACCTGGATGACGGTTTGCGATAGCTATTAGTTGCCGTTCATAAAAACATTCCATGTTGGTTGTAATAAAATGAAATATTTGCGTGGCATTATATGCCTGAGTTCGAGCAAAAATGATATCTTTAATAAGCCCAAAGCTTCTTTCAACGTAATTATTTGTATGATTCCCTTGTACTAATAAATTTTGACGATATGCTAGCGCCCACATAGTTCGTTGTTTCCAAAGGCGCGAAATATGCATTGCAAGTTGAAGATACTTAGTAAAATAATTTTCCTTTAAATTAAAAAATGAAATTTCCATTTCAGAAATAGTTGGCGCATATAAGACTTTTTT
>CAJVPY010002639.1:0-15692 GCA_910591965.1 Dentiscutata erythropus | reverse complement strand
ATATACCTACGAAAGGATTCCCTGTGCTGTGTCGTCGTTATAGAGTAAATTAAGAAGGCTACTACTCTGTAACAGTATGATTAATATTGTCATTTATATATTTATTTTTTTTTATTAATGTTAATAGTAAAACCTTGCTTTTATTTTTATTAAATTTAATTAAAATTTCTTACAAAATTAGAAAAAATTTTATTGTATAAATCTAATGCTAAGAATAGAAACTCAAACTAACTAAAAATGTCTAATAGACAAGTCTAGTTTTTTATTTGTGGACTAAACAAACCAGAGTAGCCAAGGCTCATCTAGATTTAAGTATTAGTAATAATATAAGATGGGTGTATTAGATATTTGATCCAGTAAGTATACCATGTTTCAATTTTATATAGAGGATTAATTAAGTTAGATTTAGTCTTTGGCTGATTAAAGATATTGAATACATTAGGAGTATGTGTAGAAGGAGATAAAGATGAAGTTGTAGAATCAATTTATGATCTTGATATACAATAGATGATCTATATTTTTTTATATATTTGATGATTAATTTCAAGAAGTTTGATAATATGAGATGTTGCTTTTTGCTAGATATAGTAAACTCATTTAATATATTAATAATGTCAATTGGTACTAAGCCAGAGAGTATAGAAACTAAAAAAGGTTTATAAGTAAGTTGGTGAGCTTGAAAATTATTAAGATTTAGAATAGAGGTGTGAAGGTTGTGTGCTTGAGAATATGAGAATTGAAGTTTGTTATAATTTAAAATATCTAAAGAGCTATGAATAAGGTTAAATAAAGATTAAGAGGATGGGCAAAATATCCAGTAAAGTGATTTACTTTCTTGTTAACATATATGATATTTGTTAAAATAAGAAGAGTTTTTTTTGTAAAGAATATTAGATGTTAGTAGGTTATTTAAAAGTAATTTGATTTTAAAAGATTTGTATATAGAGAATTGAAAGTTGTGTAAAAAGTTGGATATTTTTAGTTATTATTAAAATAGAGCCAGATTGCTTGCCAGTGAACTAGAGAAGTAATTGGGATTCATTTTTAAACCCAGTTTTGAGATGACTAGTTAGCAAAACAATGTGTATAACATATTGTTTTAATACTATGCTGTATAGGAAATTCAATTGTAAGATTGCTAGAGCTAAAAGTAAATAAAGAGTTGTATATATTGGTTGTATTGAAAGTAAAATATGGTGCTTGCTAATGGTTTCGGGCTAGTTGGTCTGTTGCATTGTTGAAGATATCATCATGATACACATTAACTTTGTAAAATATAATATTTAAGTTGTAAGATTTAGAAAAGTTTAAAAGAGTGTTCTAGACAGACCAGTAAGAGTATTTATAAAGTTTGCAGTATAAGTATTGTGTAAAAGATTATAGAACTTTGAGATAACTAATTGGGAATCTGTAAAAATTTGTATAGTGCAGTTTCTAGGAGTAGTACAAATAGCTAATGCTATTGTGATAAGTACTGCTTTGTATGAGCAAAGCTAGAATTCAATTTTAGCTTGAAAGATATGGAGTATAGTTTGATTTTGTATTTGTAACCTTCTGATACTCATAGAGCATTAAGAGGTATCTATGTTTATAACAAAGCCATCAGTGTAAAAATTAAAATTAGAGGTATTTTGATTGAAGGGCCTGAGTGGCTTCACTAGATATAAAAAAGGTTGGTATTTGAGATTGTTTAATAATAAGTATAGAAAGTGGTGGAATAGAAGTAACATTTAAAATTAGAATAGAGTGTATAAGGTCTTGGTAGTTGGTATAGAAATTAATTAATTTGTTTATATTAAGTCTACCAAAAAACTTTGTTGCAAGATTTGTATAAATAAAAATAGTGCATTTATTAGATAATAAGTTGGTATTAATTAGACAATTGGTGCAAGGTGAAAGGGATATAGGAGCAAGTAGTCATAGTTGTGTTGAGTAGGTAAGATTGTGGTATTGCTAATAAGTAATGAGTATGTGACTAGTTGTTGTATATTGGCATTGGGCTTTACCAACAAGTTGGTTATTGAGTAAAGAGATTAGCCAAGATTTAGTACAGTAGGATGCTATATTATTGTGAACATTTTTTAAAAGCTTGTACAAAGCTAAATATACAAAGTATAAAGCTAAAAATTAAAATATTAATTCTTTAAATCTATATCTTTTAAATAAAAAAAAATATAAAATTCTATGCAGTACTTTTTGAGATAATTAGATTATAAAATATTGTGTAATGTTACATATATATGAAAATAGTAATCTTTTAAAAATTAGTTATTATAATTGACATATATTAAAACTTAATTTTTTATTAAATAAATTAAATTTCATTTTTATATAAAATTTGTTCAGAATAACAAATTATATATAATTAAAAAATTTTAGCCTAGATAAAATTAGTAAATTTTAAAGTTAAATTATTTAATTTAAAATTAATAAATTACCAAATATAGAGGTCATCTAAAGTTGAGATAATCATGTGACTATTAGCCAATCAAATTATAGAATTTTGATGATCACTAGCGAAGCAATACAAAAAAGAAAACCAAAAAACCTTAAAAATATAAAAATGGCAGTATAAACTTACCTTGAGTAAATTAAGCAAAAATATCAGAAAGGCAATTTTACATATATACAATATCCAAAATCTAACCTAACCCTAATCTAAGATGACCCTGACTCTAAAGTTAATTTAATAAATAATATACAATCATATAATTATCTCCGTTTAGATATCCTTCAAATATAGTAATTTTGTTTTTAATATAGTAATTTAATAAATATTTCATAAAAAATTATAAAATTTTCAGAATATATACAATTTGTTATGCTAAATAGCTTATTAAAAAAATTGCTAATTTATTTAATAAAAAATTAAGTTTATATACTACTATATTTAGTAATTTTAATTATTATAAAAACTTAGTAAAATTTAGAAAATCATACTGATATAAAAATTTAAATTTTTACTTAAATTTAATTATTTTAAAAACTATTGTATAGAATTTTGTAATCTTTTTTTTATTTAAAAGATATAGTTTGAAAGAATTTATATTTTAATTTATAGCTTTATATCTTATATATTTAGCTTTGCACAAATTCTTAAAAAGTGTCCACAATAATATAATATCCCACTATATATTGGTAAAAGTGGCCAGTACTATAGCTATAGTAGTTAGTAGATAGAAGATTAAAGTGTAGATGAATAGTTCTCTAGGAAGAACTAGAAATAGAAATGTTTTCTAGTATAGTAAACCATTTAGGTATTCTGCCTTTTGGAATTTTGTTTAGTTTTGGTAAAAGTGTTGCTATTTAAGCAAACAAAAATTGTTAGATGTGGTAAGCTGGTTAAGAAAAAGTAGATAATAGTGCTGATATTGAGGGTAAAAAGCAAGAATTGATTCGAGTGAGGTTGAATCTTCCTAAATTGTAAAAGGAATAAAGGTGTTGAAGTTGGAACTAATTATCCAATTAATATATTTAAGGAGCTAAATAATTTTAAAATTAGTAGTGTTTTTATTAGAGCTTTTAATTATAAAATTGGGATATGAGAAGATGTTTACTGAAGACTATAGATTGGTTTGTAGTTGTTGAATATGGATAAGTGCTGAAAAGATGATTATTGTTAAGCTGTTTGATAAAGTTGAAAATATGAAGTTGCAATTGAATATTTCAGATATTTTTGATATTGTAAATTTGTAGATGGAGTAAAGTACTAGTAGGAATAGTGTGGCTAAGTTTGGCTTTGTGCTTGACTAGACCAATATTATAAGTGAAGATTTTATTACAAGCTGTTTAGCTAAGAACAATGTTCTGTAAGCGATATTTAATAGTAGATATAATAACTGTGTTAATAATATAGCAGGCTTGTAAAACCCCAAAGAACTCTGATGCAACTCATATGTTATCAAAAAAAAAAATTTTGTATAAAAAATCATCAAACATTGCTTTTTTATATAGTAAATTTTTTAAATTTTGCTCTATTTTATACATCTATTTGGCCAAATTTATATGAACTTTATTCAAACTTAAATCCAAGTTGTATCAGAGTTCTTCGGAGTTCTAGGTTTGTGTGTCTGTAATTTTTTTAGAACTAATTGTTTGAATGAGTTGAGAAGACTCATTTGTAATTTGTTGTATTTGTTTTGATTGTTTGTTGTCAAGTGTAAACCAACACCCAAGGAATTTGAGTGGTTGGTGTAGTAGTTGTAGTGGAAGTGTTTGGTTATTGAAGATAATTGGATTGTAAGAATTAGAGATTAAGTTAGTAATAAGGACTAATTTGTTTGAATTTACTTGGATATTAGCCATAGAGTAAAAGGATTCTGCAATTGAAATTATTTTGGCTAGTTCTGTGTATAAAGATGCAACCTATAAGGTGTTATTTATATAAGCAAGGACCGAGCATCTGGTTTTAAGTTGATTGGTTGAAAAATTTTTTAAGCTGGTAAACCGCATTTGATATCCAGGTATAGTAGAATATATATAGGAAATAAGAGGATCATAGTAAATATACCAAAGTAATAGTGTAATTGTTTCTTCTTGGTTAATTCCATCTTGTACAAGGTAAGAAGGTGTAAGGCTGAGGTTAGTAATAATATCATTATGGCGACCAATGAACAGGTTGGAGATTGTATTAATAATTAAAGCAAAAAGTGCAAGATGTAAAAGGGCATGATGCAAAAGAGTAGAGTTGACAAAGTCATAGGCCTTGCTCATGTCCTAAAACAAGAGCCAGATTTATTTGTAATTACAGCTTTATCTTTGATGAGGTAGTTGAGGATGTGTATAGAAATAGAAGTACTATTGTCTAGAAGAGCAACATAGTTGTAAGAAAAAAAAATAGAGTGTTGAGAGAAAACATTGTTTAATCTGTTTGTAAGAATTTTAGTATATATTTTTCTGGCATATTTTATAAGGCTGATAAGGTGAGTTAAGTTAAAATTTCTATCAAATGTGTTTCTCTTTAGAATAGAATAGATTTAGCTATGTTTCCATTGTTTAGAAATATAGTTTTTAGAGAGGCATCGGTTTAAAAGAGCAACAAATACAGTTATACAATGATGGCTAAGGTGTTTAAACATATATCTGTAGAGCTACAGGCTTTGTTATTAGAAAGTTTGGCAATAGTTTGGAAGATCTTTTCAATTGTAATAGGTGTAGTATGAGGATTATACAAGTCTGGGTTAATGTGAGATAAAGGAGAGTAATGTTGTTGCCAAATGTTATTGAAAAGTAAATAATTAATAGACTTGTATGCAGTCTAATCATTAAAGTGTTGTTGTATATATTGTTTGATGTCTGTAGAATTTGTAACAAGTTGGTTTGGTAGCTTGATATTAGAGAAATAAATAGGAGCCTGGTAGCGGTCAAGTATACTATTAATTGTATGAGTGGTCTGAAAACAAGAGTTTTATATTTTTTCTCTAAAGCTTGGTTAATTTGTTGTCTAAGATAGAATAAATATTCTAAGTAATAGACATGGTACATCTGTTTCCAAACAGTATAGGCTTCTTTAAGCTATATTTGAAGGTAACTGAAGATTGTGCTTTGTATATAATTTAGTAGAATATGTGAATAAATATATTGCAGATATATATCTGACTAGTCAGTGTTAAAGCAAATTGTTTTAATAAGGTAGCTGAGTTTTTTAAGTTATGTATAGAGTATAGTACAATGTGGGCTATACTTATAGTTATAGCTATATTTATATATAACTTTGTTAGAAACATTTTTAATTGCAGTCTGTATAATACAGTGCTAAATCTTATACCAGATACTATCAATACTAATAGTAGAGTCAGTAGAGGTAGGAATGCGATATTGTGAAAAAAGTTTAGTAGCAAAGTCAAAGAACTCAAGCCAGTAGTTAGAAGATATTGATTTATAGTTAAAAATTTGGCAACAGATATTGGTATATAAGCAAGATAGTTTGCTATATATATTTGGAAAGTCCAGATAGTAGAGAGTATAAAATGGTCACTAAGTGTATTTGTTTACTATTATCAAAATTGTAGACTAGAAGAAATTGAATATTAAATGAGTTAGTCCAAATATAGTTAATTCTGCTAGAGCTTGTATTATTAGACCAAGTATGTGAAATGTTGTTTGAGTGAGAGCTAATATCAAACATGTTTGAACAGTATAGGAAGTTAATAAGTTTAAATTTGGCAGAGGAGCTAAATATATTGTCATATATGTTAAAGTTATCGAGAATGATAGGGTGAATATTTTGTTGTTGAGCTTGCAAAATCTAGCTAATAACTGTATTTTGATAGCATTTCTTTGAGAAGAGTTAGTAGAAGAGAAGTATATATATGTGATTCAGAGCTTAATAAGTGTTTTAAAAAAAAGATCAAGTATGATTGCACTACCAGAATATGTTTGGCAACTATATACATAAGGTTTAAGAAAACTGCATATCATGATAGCAGACCCTTCAGCAAAGCTGTCAGAGTTTGCCCAGTAGTAAGTATAAAGATTGTTGTTACAGAAGAAAAGTTTTGTTTTATATAAGAATTTTGTTTCAGTAATGCTAGCTATTGTGATATTGTGGTGGATACAGTAATCTTGCCAAATTTGTTTTTTGAAAAAAGTATTGAAACCCCAAACATTGTATATAGCAATAGTGAGATACAAGTTATAATTATTAGCTAGTGAAGTTGATAAGTTGAGATGATGAAGGACAAGTTTGGAGAGAGGGTGTAGAAGAGTTTGATGAGTTTGTGTTAAGACTTAGTAGGGTATGGAGATTAGTATTGTAATTAGATAGATTTCCTGAACTTGGTAAAGAAGAAGAGTCAATATTGTAATTATATAGATTTCTTGAAGTATATTATGGATTATTTGATAAGTATAAGGTGGAAGTAGGTGTTTATAAAGATACAGATGAATTAATGAAGTGAGAATCATTAATGGAAGTTGGTAAGAGTTATTATCAGTAGTTTGTATATAAGATTTGAGAGGGGCATATCTAAACTAGCAAAGTAAATCTTGAAAGAGAGAGAGAAAGTGGTTTAGAAGTAGACAAGTTTTATTAGGTAAATAAATATATGCTTCTTCATAGTTGTTGTTTTTGTCTTTTTTGTTAAGAATAAAAATTCTAATATAGTAAAATGAATAGTATGAAGAAAATTCATTAAAAATGTAATGTAAAAAGGTGTGAATTGTTTGTAGATATTTAAGTGGAGATAGTTTATAATAAAAGAGAAATTTATTGTAACATATAAGAAGATCTATAGTTTCAAGTAGTTCTGTTACTTGAGTAATTGTTTCATTAAAAGAGTGGTTTGGTATATAGTAATCTTCACTATTATAGTCATTTTCTGATATTACTTTATCTGGCAAGTCAGAAAATTGATTGTTGTTGGTGTTTGGTGTAGTAGGTGGATCATAGAAGGTTAATGATGTTGAAGATAATACCACTAGAGAATTGTCTTTTGTATTAGTCACCATATACCTGGCTCACATGGTTCTGCAAGAGTTAGCAACAATTAGATTAGACATTAGAGAGTTGTTTAATTTTAACACTTCTAGATAATTGTTATTTATTCACAATTTAATCTATTAATTAATAATTAATATAGGATAAGTCTAATTGTAACAACGAGTTACATAACGACCTATACTCAAATCCTTTATAACATAAAATTTTACTAAGATAATCTCTTTTGTGCTACTAATAAAAAATAACTCATTTGCAATTTTGTATTAATTTTAATATAAATTTTAAATCTAATTTAACTTTAATCTTAACCTTAACACTAACTCTAGCACTAATACTAGCCTAATCCTAAACTTAACAGGTTGTTATGTAACAGGTTGTTACAAATAGATTATTTCATTAATATAAATATTACCAAGCAAATCAATTTTTTGCTTTTTGATCTGATTTCTAATAATTTTAAATTAAGTACAAGATAGTATTATATAGTGTTTTAAATTATATTTTTGGGTTGAACTATAAAATTAATTTCAAAAAAATCTTCAATTTCTGGTTTTCACTTGTCAATACTAATATATGAAAATTAAGATATATGGATTAAGAATTGATTTTATAAAATCAACTTTTGTATATTATATATACTTTGCTTCTTTATTATCAGATCAACTAGTAGTAAATTACATATTATATATTGCTAAAGTAGTAAGATTTGTAATGAAACTTTTTATAGCAACTTACAATAGAAATTATAATATTCTAATGTGAACTAACTCAACTTTAACTACATACTGTAATTATTTCAATTTTGTATATAAAATTTTTTACAAATAAAAATCATAATTTTGTTACAAACAAACTCAGCTACATATTATATACTGTATAAGCATGTAATAATACACAAGGGTGCATTATTTCAAGCCCCTGTGTATTATTTCAGAATGCACATGCACAATAATTCGAACCATTATACTAATTTTGAAAAAAAGTTCAACTACTTTCTTAAATTATAATATAGTACATATAGAGTGGCACATTATTTTAAGATGTGCATGGGTGTTATTTTGAGTCAAATATAGTATTTTTAAAAAAATCGAAATTTCAAAATAACGGTAGATAAGACGACTTAGTGTAGTTGGTTAGTTGTCACCCTCCCAAGCGGCAAGTCTAGAGTTCAAATCCCACAGACGATGATTTTGAAAAATGGATTTGCGTACGGTTAACAGTTGTCGATTATCAGTTGAATCTTAATCTGTAATCTTGGTTACACTATCTAGTAATAGGAGTTTTGGCGCAATAAATCTGAGGAACCAGAATAACCAAAAACCCATTTGGCAAGTCCCGAGCTGGGATGTAGCAATGATCTTCGACAGTACCACAGGAGGGCTGAATTTGAACTGGGGCCCAAGATCAGAGAACTGAGCGACCAGGTCCTATGGCGGAGGACACACCAGCCAAACTGCTGGGTTGTCGCACCGGAGGAAAAGGGTATTCGCTTCGAAAGTATAGACCAAGGGGAGGGCATCCTTCAGGTACCTAAAGCCTGGGCAGACTGACCCATCTGGGTTGCCAGCTAGAAGTAAAGAAGAGACCAATAGAGAACTCGGGTAAGGAGATGGTTCCAAATGCAGGTACTGGGGTTGTTGGAAACCTTACAAGGGCAAGGAGTACGTAATGAGTGACTAATTAGGAAGGTTGTGGCTTGAGATACAGATCAGGTTATAGCAACACCCAAAGGTTGGCTTGAGATATGAACTTGGTGACAGCAGCACAACAGATACTAGTTAGAATGAAATTACCAAACATGTAGGTAAAAACATGTGTGAAACATGGACTACTTTGTTAGGTTTACCTTGTAGATAGATTAGCCATGTATAGTTAGTTAGTCTTAAGACAAGAGATTGATAAATCCAAAAATGGTTAGTAAGTCCTAAGGTAGGATGCGAAATCTATAGGTGTTGCAAAAGCTATCATCAAATAGTGAGTTACACCTTGGTTAAGTAAAATGTAGCTAGCGGTTGTAACCAGAGGGTTTAAATGGGTACCTCCCTAGTTGAGATACAGGTACGGCAGATAGTGTAGAACCTTCGGGCGGACTACTTAAATTAGGCACTCAAAAGGTGCACATGTGGCTATATATACTTTCGTTGTAACTAATATATATCTACTTAATAAAAAGTTCCCAGGCCGTAGAGATCACCTTAACACTAAAAAAAAAAAATTTCGAAATAACACCCATGTGTGTTATTACGTGCTTATAGGTATCAGAAAAGTGTGCAACTGAATTTTTATAGTAACTCACAATAAAAATATTAGTAATTCCAATATAAACTAATTTGCCTTTTGTCAAAACTAGAATAGCAAGTAGTTTAATATTATTTTTTATAGTAATTCATAATAATATATCCCAATACAGACTTTATACAACAATACCAGGGCATAGGATCAATTTTCTGATTATATGATTTTTCTGACCCAGATTACGTGTTTTTGAAACAGGCTGGCCAATTGGCCAATTGGCCAATTGAATCGTGTTATCAAATTTGTATTGACTTCTAATTAGCAAACATAATAAATAAATATTTAAGGCTTTTTTTTTTGAAGCACAAAAAGAAATTTAAGATAACTAGTAATATTAATTATAAAATTCAGGACAAATAAAGTTTATTTGATTCAGCTTTATTATATGATTAATAATAATCTAATTTGTTCTCTACTAATTAAAAACTAGTCAAAGTTAAACAGATTATTTATCTCCTAGAATATTTTTTTCAATGTAGTGGGCTATTTCTAAAGTTTACCCAGTTCTTATAATAATTTTGCCCAAGGTTCATGTTGTGAAATCGGATATTAATTTTGCCAATCAGCACAACTCTTCGATAAAAAAAATAGTGCCAAATAATTGATTTCCACTAATTAAAATTGAGTTACAATCTATTAATTTAAGTACTTGAGCACACACTATATCTAAAGAATGCTATATTGTTTGATAAAAAAGAATAAAATTATATGAAAGTTTGTAATCGTAATTTGCATAAAATATATTCACCCAATTCATGCAATTTGTAAAATTATGTAAAATTATAGTAATTTCCAACTCGAACCAGAGTCAAATAAATTAAAAAATCAAAACCAATATATTAGATAGATGAAATTGCTTAATTATTAACTTATTTTTATATATATATATATATTTAATTATAAGAGTGTAGCACCCGCACTTAGAGTTTATTAATACTTAAATGATTGACATATGATGGTGCCTATACATATATATATTATTTCAAGTACTAAGACTAGGATATCAGGTATACAAACCATTTATCCACGGCTAAAACCCACCAGAGCTAACTGTACTCCTACTATACTGTTGACCTGAATTTTGTATATCCTTACTCACCGCTATTTAACTTCCACATGTCTACTGCTTCATCCACATTACCTACTATCTCAACTCCCAAATTCAGTATTGGCAATTTTTGTGGCTAAACAATTTTTTTAAGCCAGCCAACTGGCCAACCAGCCAACGGCTATTGGCCAATGGCCAAACTTTGGCTAAAAATTTCTAATTTTGTAATATTAGCCAATCATATTGCTAGTTTTTATTATAAAACTTTTAGCCATTTCGGCCAAAAAAATTTTTTCAAAAATTTGGCCGTTGGCCGTGGCCACTAGCTGGCCAAATACCTATGTGACAATACTGCCCAAATTGGTGTGTTAATGCTTCAGATAGGCACTTAATACTTCTAGTTTGGTGTGCCTAGTTTGTGCTTCTATTTGGTGTACTTGTAGGGGGTTTGTATCTCAAGCCATGCAGCTGCCTTTACCCAGATAGGTAAGTATCTCAAGCCTGCATGCTGCTGCAACCAGCCCACTTTCCTGCGACTTTCGGAGTTTAGGTCTTAACGTATCAAATTTAGTAATTTTGCGAACGGCTGTACTCCCCTTTATAGTAATAAGGACCTAGGCATGTTTCATAACAGGTTACTCTACACTTCCAGAACTGATAGTTGGCTAGCATCATGAGGTTCTTTGCATAACAGGTACATCATCGTTTCTTTTTATGGTAATTCTTAGCAGTTGTAGCTCATTTACACACTGCATGCACTTATACTAGCTATCTGCATTTCGGTAAACCTGAACCACTTTTAATGTCCAAAGACTCCTATATGGGTGCGCCCAGAGCTCTGTTGGGTCTTGACACATACATACCTCCATGCTTTGGTCTTCTTTTGGTAAGCAATTCTACACAGCGCCAGAGGTGTTCCAAATCTGGTAAGGCCAATTCTTTATTACAGATCCCTTTGTGTTTATCACATTTCTCACCACTTCCAATTCTAGTTACTGCCCGGTCATCCTCCCAAACAAGATTTCCAATGTTGCCTTAGGGGTTGTTGGTGCTACCTTGCCAATCGCAGATTTATACGCACAATCTTTGTGTAATAGAACCTTCTATAATGACCAATATTACACATAGCACCAACTGCTCCACAATGGACCTCTTTACGGAAATTTCTAATCTAAACCTGTATTCACTTGGACTTCCCATGGCAAATACTTCCAAATATTCGTAAGTAAACATATCTACTAGGACTTGAACCCAAAACCTGCTCATAGAGAGTTGGGTGCTTAGACCACTAGGCCATGGGATCTCAACCCTTATTTTTATGTATTTTAAAATGTCTATATAACAAATTTGTTAGCAAAATGAATTAAATAATTAATAAAATTTTTTTAAAAAAACTTATCTATTATAATCAATATTCTAAAAAAAATTATTCAAAGTTTTTATTTTGCAGTTACAATCTAATAGCTACCTGTACCTCTTGTAATCGTATACTTCTCCCTGAAGCATTTATATATAAAAATAAATTATATAAGATATCCACTGAATGCAAAACTATTAGAGCTGAAAAAAAAAATTCTGAAAAAGTAGCTAATACTAATAGTGAAGAAGCCTCTATTAAAATAATTGCAATTAATGAAATTAATAATTATATTTCTAATATAATTGACAGATTAGAGCATGATACTGCTCTATTTTCTGTTTTTTATATTAAACTTGATGAACTTACTCTTAACTCCGTTGGTGTGGATATTAGAGTAATGGCTAAACTAATTATTGATGAAATTGAAAAAGGGGATGATTTCAATTGAACATAAGTAAACTACAAAATCAAAACATCATATTACTTGCCTTAAGTTTTTTTTTAATTCTAATTTTTAATCCAATGTTCTAATTATATAGTGCTACAACTGCACCAAACATTTCATCACATCATAAAGGTATTAGTAATGCATATTTTGCATGTTCTCAAAGTACTGGGATTGAGTGTAAATACAAAGATTCAAATCGCAAAAGAATTAACCATTTTAATCGTGGTAGCAAATTAACTATTAAAATTAACCTTCCAGCTGCAAAAGCCAAAGTAACACTACAGTATGAGTTAATATATGAAAGGCCTGTTGATATTGCAACACCTCCAGAAGTAAAACAAGAAATTATAGAAAACCTAAATATAGACCTGGTACATTTACGAACCTATTTTAGAAAAAATTTGATATATCTAAAATTATCTTAAAACAAATTCACTACTGGTGGTCCTATTATACACAAAAGTTTTATAAAAATAAAGAAAATCATATTACCTCTGTGTACTTTTCTTGAACAGCAGCAAAAAAATAATTATGATCTTTGTTTTCAGGTAGAAACTAGTTATGTTATAGTAATCGGGTTTACAACCCTTGTTTTATTCATTACAAAATGTACTAGAGATCTATTGTGATGCTATATACAAAACCTCAAAAGGACGTTTCAAACTCTATGGTATTGTTGGAAATTTCGAAGATGCTCTTTCTCTTCTTCTTTCAGATTAAAATTTCACCATCTATTTATATTCGAAATCATTATAAAATAACTATTATTATTTATACACAGGTGCAGGTTTCTTTTTGGCTTACCTCATTCTTGACATGATGAAAATTAGTAATGAAATACAAGAAAAATTGTGAACTGAAGCTCTTAAAAGTTTTTTTGGTACCCTTTATAGCAAAGGTTTGCATCTCATCTACTTTTATACCAAAAGAACTTCGCTGAAATAAATGCAGCAAAAAAAGTATGGCTGGCATGTAATATACAACTTTGCCTGTGGCATATTGAAAAAGCTCTTAAGAAAAAAATTAGAAGCAAAAATAAAATTAAATGAACTGATTATTAATATAAGGAAGTTGCAAATAAATTTTCTTTTGTTGATCCTTCTTTCAAACCTGATCTAAAATATGAAGGTAAAGAATACTATATTATCTGTCTATCTAACCTGCATATAGATATTATCAACCTTGTTAAAAAGCATTTCAATATGCATTCCAAAATTCCAACTAATGCCGATGATTAATTTTTAACTTTTAAAGCAATAAGAATAAAGGTAGTTAATGAAATATATGAATTTTGCAATACAAATAATCTTGTATTGCTTTGGGTATATTTGTGGTATGCCTGGTACAAATCTTCTAAATAGTGTCTCTGGGCCCATTTTACACAAAAAACAATTCTTCTTGGTAAAACTAATATGATAATTGAGGCTCATTGAAGGTTTTAAAATATAATTACCTTTATCAGTTTAATTGCCCAAGACTTGATTATCTTATATGGATAATTTGTACTCAAGTATTACTTGATCAAATTACCTATCTTCAGCAAATTTCACTTAGCAAAACATTTCTGTCATGGTTTGAGGACTTTAAGAAAGAATAGAAGAATCTTGCTAAGAAACCAATTGACAAAGAATTTAATAAACATTATTATGTTGATTTGAATTGCTAGATATGTAGTTGCCTCTATTTTCTTAATAGTCATTTTTTAATTTGCAAGCATTTGATTAATATAGTATTAGAAAAAATGGAGTCAGAAAAGCAAAATGTTCAATTAGTTTATTCTAATTTTAAACAATGGACTGGATATCCATTTTTAATCTGGGATGGAAGTGAAACTCAAAATATAAAAAATTATTCAAACTTAATACTATATGATCTATATTTAATAGAGAGTTATACTGAAAAAAGTACTGATAATATAGACTGACATCAAGAAATTGAATCTAAAATAGCTTTATTAAATTATTTAGTTAATCATTTAAATATAAAATTGACAAATAACAATTTACAACATGTAAAAGCAGTTATAAATAACTTAGATTATGCTTTTACAGTTATTACTGATATAGAGACAGTATATTCTTACTTGGCGGAGATCAAGGCCATGGATGTTATTTTTGCCTTAGTGTCGTGGTGATGACCAACACCCCTTGTGTTGATAATGCTAGGGTTAGGTACGATCACGGGTTACCCGATTGGGACTGGGTAACGTCAATGGCGTGATCGTTGATGCATGAATTTAATTTATAGTCTATTTGTAAGTATTGCATAATGTGTGTAACCCGGGTAATCAAGTACCCGGATTGATAATCTAATAAAAAGAGTATCGATTCCTTTGGAATCGAAGACGATTGTTTGCTTAGTGAATACACGTTCTAGTATATACACAGTAGTATAGGTGGTAGTGCCTGGTACGATACGCCAGTGCGCAAAGTGAGTGCTCTGACTAAGTGAATCGAGCCCAAAACCCCTATTAGTGAAAACGGATACGACAGGTGGTCATTGAGATATTTTGCTCAAAGTTCTGAAAAAAAATCAACTGTCCCTAACCAAAGTCACGTGTCTTGAACTGTCCCTACTGTCCCTAAGATCCGTCTGTAGATCCTCCAGAGTCTCCGGACACCTACCAACATGTGATTTTTGCACCTACCAAATATAAATCCACCAATCATAAAAAACTCTAACCCTAACACTAACCAAAATCGGTAGGTGTCCAAAGACTTTCCCGTCCATAGATCGTCCGATTATGATTTTCTCAAAATCACATAATTGTTCCATAGCTGTATATATCTTCATATATGTACAGTACGTAACTAAAGAAAGAAAATATATAAACCAAATTTTGCTAACAATTGTTTTGCAGGCAAACTTGACCGATTTAAGTTAGGATTGGCCTGGCTTAAAGTTTAGTGCTGGCTCAATTTGTTGACAAAATGGTGGTTAGCAGATTCTACTGAAGATGTCTTATAATAAAATTACTAAATTTGAATACTATATAAATTTATTATTTTTATTTTTTATTTTTTATTTTTTTTTAATATTAAGGTGACCACTTAGGCCCTTGGCACTTTATTAGTACAAGCGGTAGGCCAATGTTAATTTT
>CAJVPY010002638.1:0-15693 GCA_910591965.1 Dentiscutata erythropus | reverse complement strand
TCAAATTTATAACAATAAAAATATGCATGAGGTTCCTTACATAATAATTGCACAATTTTAATTAATCACATCACATCGTAATGCGTTTCAAATCGCATAATCTGGTGTCTCTAATATCATACGACCAGCATGTCCCATGACTGATTCAAAACAAAAAGCTGCTCTGATACTGCCATATCGGGCAGCTAAATATTCGCAGGGTTCACGCTACGGGGGTAATATGATAGCTGAGCCTGATTACGATCGGTGAAGTAGAATCAGAATGGTGTAATGATGAGCTGCATTGCGGGAACACCCTATTTTTTCAGTATAGTTTTTTTTCTCTGTTCTTCTGTTACTGCACATAGTTAACATCGACATGCATTTTTTTATTTTCTTAAAGATAACTTGGGCCTAACTCTAGGTCAAATTGAGTTTTTATTGGGTGATTATATCATTCATGTTTATGCCCTTTATAGTAGAGTGGTGGGCATGGGTTCATGGAGGCACGCTCTACCATATGATTAAAGGCGATCGATTATGTAATAGTATACTGCTCTAATTGGCTATTATAATAAATTTACAGTAGTTTAATACAAAATTATTGATCTAGTAATACTTTATATTTAAAGCTATTAAGCTTTATTATACAAAATTTATTTCTATAATTAATTCATTATATGATTTACATCTATCTTTATTAAAGTTCTACTTTTTGTATACTAATTACTTTTAGTAATACATAATAAAGTGGAAATTTCATATACTGTAATTTATACTGTATATAAAGGGCATGCCTTATTCTGAAGCATACCCCTAGGGGCATGCCCAAATATTTTTCTGTGCCCCCACCAGTGAAAAAGATTTGAAATTTTTTCTTGTTCTTCGGGAACATAAATTATTAAATTTATGTTTCTAAAATAATTTTTAATGTTCCTATAATAAAAATAAGGAATATTATATTCATAACACCGGTGTTATTATAACACCCTATATATTTTGAGTTTGAGTTAGATTAGGGTTAGGGTGCAGCTTTAAGATATATAGGAGTTTTTTATATAATATAATATATATTGGATATAAGGCCCCGATTTCAGTTCTCGTGAGGTTTTCAGGGTCCTGAGCATTTTTACTTAAAATACCCGATCCGTTTACTTAGTACATTTTTGAGATATGGCATAGGGTTAGCATAGGGTGTTATATAACACGGTGTTATGAATATAACTTTCCTAAAAATAATAAATATATTCTCTCTTTCTTTCTTTCTCTCTCTCTTTCTCTCTCTATAGGGACATAAATTATAACTTTTATGTTGCCCCTTTGTTCCTAAAAAGGAACATAAATTTTAAATCTAGTGTTCCTAATTTTTTGAATGTTCCCGGGAACATTGGAAACATTAAATCTTTAACACTGTCCCCACCCTACTTTATGGGATACAACTCCGGGTTGTTATAAACCTAGTCATAGGATACACCTCTACGTGGTGACTAGACAAGTAAGCTAACTTTTTTTTTTGTTAGCTGAAACTAAGTATCCTTGCAAAAAAACGTGTAAATAGAAAAAAAATAGTAGATAAATTTAAAGAAATAGTCAAATGTACAAATTGAATAATGTATAATATCAAAAAATAAAATGTAATTTGTCGCAAAATTTAATAATAAATAATAAATAAATGATTATAAAATGTTAGTTATCATAAATTTTAAAGAAAAGCGTTTTTCGAATTTAGCATGTTAACAACATAATTTCTAATGAAATACTGTAAAGTTGTCGACACTTAATCTTTTCTAAAGAAAACGCTATTTCGATAATCACTTGGAAGAGGTAAGAATAAATTCAAAACGACGATATGATAAAGAAAATGAACAAAAATTTTTATTATCACAAATAACTTGTGCAATTAATTTATTAAAACAATCAATGATAATCAAATTGCGTACATTATTTCGTAAATATTAATACTGTAATATTAGGGATGCAGTAGAAACTGATACGATTTTATGTAATGCCGGCCATCCAAAGTGTTGTTCTTGATGCATAGTTATGCGATCAAAGAACAATAGTAAAAAAAGAGAATTCTACGTATTAGCTGTTTAATGCTATTGTTTTTGTTATTAATATATTACTTTTATTTTAGATAGATCAAAAACGACATTTTGGATGGCATTTACTATACGTCGTTTTTTAAACTTCGCATATATCGATATTATTCGGCAAAGCGAAATTCATTACGTAAATTATCTTTTAAAGGAGATTCTATAATATGAACTCGTGAAAACTGTAGTAGTCTGTATTTTGTCATCCACCCGTGAATTCGATTCAAATCATCGATTATAGTAACCGAGCAAATCGATTTTAAAATTATACTAACAAAAAAAAGATATATTACTGTATGTATAACTTTTCTAACCATAAATCTAACCTTAAACGAAATTATAAATTCACATGACAATATACACATGACTTTATTTTTGATTGGTTAATATTAACTACTATATGTGCATTAACATTATTGTATTCATTTCAATGAAATTATCCTTCCAGTAGAATTTTTTTTCATTGGAACCATTGAGAACCTAAAAGCCCGGTAAGGTTCGAGATTCCAGTCGAACAATAATACAAAAAAAAAAAAAATTATTAATGTGCGTCTTCTCGTTTGGAAATATAATCCACAGCGTCTTTGATTGATCGAATTTCATCTGCCTCTTTATCAGGAATTTCGATCGAGAAATCTTCTTCAATATTCATGACGACCTCAACAGTGTCCAGGCTATCCAATCCGAGATCATCGGCGAAGCGCGCTTCAGGGGTTACCTTTATTTGTTTTGATTCGTGTTTAGTAAAGATAAAAATAGATAATTTTTTTGTTTTTTGGCCAATTGTTTCAATTCCATAAAAATTCCATAAAAAGTGTATGACAACATAATATTAATGTGGATAACAATTTTTTAAGGATGATGATGATTCAATAATGTGAAACTATATTAAAAAGAAATTCTTGACGGATAAACTAAATTTGAAGGGAATAACCAAAATTTTTAAGTTCATACTAATGATTTATCATTTAGTTTTCTATATCATATTCATACCTTTTTTGCATCTACCTTATCAAAAGATCTGAGAATATCCATAATTCTAGTCTCGATATTGCTACGAGAAAGACCGGCTGTTGTAGAATAAAGTTTTTGAGAAGGAATGATCTTAAGTTTGGGTAATGAAGTTGCAAGTACTGGTAATTTTCTATAAGCTTGTTGGTGAAAAATGGAGAAGCCGGCAGGACGTAGACGGTATAAATTCGTTCGAGTTGAAAATCTATTCATTCTCTTTTAAAAAAATTTGAATGTTTATGTAAAATTATAGATTCTATACCCTACATAAAATTATAGATGCGATACCGAAAATTATCAATTGATAAAATTCAATATGCAATTTTGATTGGCAGTTACATAAATATATATGCAGACTAGTACATTCTCCACTATTACTGCTATTACTGCTATTACTGCTATCACTGTGTTAATGCTAAAGAAAGATATTGATTCTTCTTTTATAAAAAAGTTATCACTATACGTTTTAAATAACTAGCCTAAACATAATAAAAGAAGTTATTAATATTTTGCGTGTGAATATTTTTATGAATTTTTTATTCTACCACAATTATCGTTATTATTTTTCGATCCATATTCACGTATCTGGGAATGCCACGTAATCAAAGACAATTCTAAAATGAATTTATAAAATTTATAACGATAATAACAGAAAATAATGATTTAAATGGATAAGAAGATAAGAAGACTGCGCCTAAAATAAAAACTTGAATTTATAGAAAAGTGATCAGTTATGCTATCAATAATTCATTATCGTTATTACAGTACAGCAGTATGTAAAAATAATTCACATGATTATAATGATTTTAACAATTTTCAATGTTCTCGAATTCTTTACGGTTAAAAACGGATATATATGTCGTACTATTGTTTAATACGTTGAAAAAAAAAAATCGATGCCTACCTCATTGACGCGAACAATTTTATTCACCACAAGACAAAGGCATTTGATATTTAATCATATCAATCGCCCATTTATCAATCGTCGTTTTTATGCTTCGGAAGTACGTAAACAAAATCTTATAGAAAAAATTGTACAAAAATATGCACAGGACTTATCTCCTGGTCAAAAAGTAAAAAGTGGTGATTTCGTGACAATTCAACCTGAACACGTAATGACCCATGACAATACAGCTGCAGTAAGAACAAAGTAGGTTACATATTTGCATATCACTATAGGCAATAAAAAACTTTTTCTGACTTTAAACCTTTTTAGGTTTCAGAGTATTGGCGCTCAAAAGATTAAATTTCCAAGGCAAGCTGTATTCACTCTCGACCACGATGTACAAAATAAATCTGAAAAGGTATTTTAAATATATATATATATATTCAACTAATTACATTCTTTTAAAAGTTTTACAATTAATTTTATTATAAAATTTTATTTTATATATCTAGAATTTAGCAAAATACGCGTCCATCGAAGAATTTTCTAAACTTCAAAATGTTGATTTTTATCCTGCTGGACGTGGAATTGGTCATCAAATTCTTGTTGAAGAAGGTTACGCGTTTCCATATACCATGACTGTAGCGTCAGATTCTCACTCTAATATGTATGGTGGAATTGGTTGTTTAGGAACTCCTGTTGTTCGAACTGATGCTGCTTCAATTTGGGCTACTGGTAAAACTTGGTGGCAGATCCCTCCTGTCGCTAATGTAGAATTTAAAGGCCAATTACAAGATGGTGTAACTGGAAAAGATATTATAATTACTTTATGTGGAATGTTTAATAATGATGAAGTTTTAAATTGTGCAATTGAATTTACTGGTGATGAAAGTATTCGTGGAATAAGTTTAGATGATCGATTAGCCATTGCTAATATGACTACTGAATGGGGTGCATTAGCTGGTGTTTTTCCTGTTGATGAAATTACTATTAAATGGCTCAGAGAAAGAGTTAATAAATTAGATCTTTCAAAATTTGAAAATAAAAATTTGAAAAAATTTGTGACATCTGATCGACCATTTGAACATCCTAGGATTAACCATTCAAGAATTGATTATATTGAAAAAAATTCTTTAAAATCTTCCCCTGATGCTTATTATGCAAAACATTTGACTTTAGACCTTTCAACTGTTTCCCCATATATTTCTGGTCCTAATTCTGTTAAAGTTTCAACTCCTCTTATTGAACTCGAAAAACAAAATATTGCCATTAATAAGGCATACCTTGTATCATGTGTTAACTCTCGCGTAGGTGACTTAAAAGCTGCTGCTCAAGTTATTAAAGGAAAAAAAGTTGCAGATGGTGTGGAATTTTATGTAGCAGCAGCAAGCAGTGAGGTACAAAAAGATGCTGAAACGAGTGGTGATTGGCAAGCACTTATTAATGCGGGTGCAAGAATTTTACCTGCTGGTTGTGGGCCATGCATTGGTGGGTTCTCTCTCTTTGGTACATTGGTAATGTTTCATTAACAAAATTTATAAATTATTACCTAATAGGTCTTGGTGTTGGTCTTTTGAAAGATGGTGAAGTTGGTATTTCGGCAACCAATAGAAATTTTAAAGGTCGAATGGGATCTACAAATGCGTTAGCTTATCTCGCTTCCCCGGGTTAGTTACAAAAATTATTATGTATTATTACAATTCTCTCAAATCAGTTGCATTACTGACAATTTATTAATTTCAAAATAATTAGCTGTTGTTGCTGCTTCTGCTATAGCTGGAAAGATTGCCAATCCAACTTATCTCTCTACATCATCATCATCATCACCACCAACTCCGAAAATAACCTATACTCTCAATCCTCCTGACGAATATACTGAAAACTCAACGGTCAATAATGATTCTGCTATACCAGGGTTTCCGGATACTATTAAAGGACAATTACTATTTTGTCCAGCAGATAATTTAAATACTGATGGAATTTATCCTGGAAAATATACTTACGAGGATGATATTTCAACCGAGAAAATGGCTAAAGTTGTCATGGAAAATTATGATCCCAAATTCGCAAGCATGGTTTCCAAGGTATTTTAGTTAGTATACTCTATTATTTTTGTAACTATATAGATTTTACTGATCAGTTTTAATAGGGAGATATTTTGGTTGGTGGATTTAATTTTGGAACAGGATCATCTCGAGAACAAGCTGCTACTGCAATCAAAGCCAGTGGTATATCACTTCTTATAGCTGGTTCTTATTCTCAGATATTCAAACGAAATTCGATAAATAATGCCTTGATTTGTCTTGAATCGCCTGAACTTGTGCAACTTTTAAAAAGTTCTTGCAACCTAGAAGAAAAAACCATACGTACACAATTAGATGTTGAGGTTAAATTTGCTGAAGGTAAAGTGTTGGTTAAAGGTTCGAATGGTGTAGATAATGTTTTTAAGGTTGGTACATTAGGAAAAAGTGTTCAAGAAATATGGATAGCTGGTGGATTAGAAAATTGGATCAGACAGAGATTGTAAAAAAAAACGTATTATATTTTTTCAAAATAAAATACGTGATATATTTTAATTTATTAAATTATAAGTTCTAAAAATATTATTATTAATGTAAAAATTTTTTAATTACATATTGGAAATAAATCTCTTTACATACACTAAATGGTCTCTACTTTTATTGAAATTAAAATTAATTAGTCCAAAAACATCAATTTTTTTAAATACAAATCATGAATATCTACAAATTATTATTTCTAAGAAAAAAAAAAAAAAAAAGATTTAAAAAATTCTAGAATAATATAAACTTTCAAAGGCATATTAAAAATTAGAATTTATTATCGCCCTTCTCCAAATATACCATAATGATATTGTTCATCATCATCATCTTGTGATAACAATTCATATCTACCCTTTTTTGCCGGTCTTGAAACTTCAATCGACAGAGTACTTTTAGACCTTTCCAAACTAATCTGACCTCCAACTCCAGCTGTTGTCTCTTGCCAAGGAAACCTTGGTTCACGTCTTCTACCACCAAAATGATTTACATTTACTTTGAATCCATTTTCACCCCACCAATACATAACTAAACTTGCAATACTAATACCCACAACAGCACCAAACATAACTCTTGGACCACCCGCACTATCATATAACATACCACCAAATAAACTTCCAAATCCAGTACCAAATCCTGCATATACGGCTGTCATAACGCCTTGCGAAAATGAGATGAGATTAGGTGGTGCACTATTAGCAATATGCGTGACACCAGAAATCCACAAAGCGGAGAAACCAATGCCATTTAAGAGTTGAGCAAAGAGCGCCAATATATATGAAATTGTGTTTTTTTGCAAAAATATATACATGAAACATCGTATTATCGTTACTATGTGAGCAAGGAAGATCAACGAACAGAGACCGAATTGAGATATTAACTAATATTATAAAATTGATACAATTTTTTTTTTTAATTAAATATGTAAATGAATAAAATTGGTGACAAAAAAAAAATTACCTCTTTTGAATAAAAGAAGAACAATAGTTCAGCGACAGAACTAATTGGACCTGTTAAACCAAGAACTATCGAACTAGCTCCCAATTCTTGATTAAGAAATAATAATAAGAATGCGTTACTCATGGCAAAGGCAGTCCCCATTAGTAACATGACTGTTAATAAGGTCACTACTGAAGGATTTGTAAGTAATTTCTTCATTGAAGAAGTAGGATCATTTGTAAAAGAGGCAGTAGGAAGATTGAGTGAAGTTGGTGGAAATGCCAAAATATCTAGGTCGGGTACCAACATCTCGTCTTCATCTTCATCTATCGAAGAATCATCCCCATCAAACTCACCAACATGGGAAGACATATTAATTACGGAACCATTATTAAATTTAACGCTGCCTCTCGAACTAGACGCGACATCATCATTATCATCGAGATTGATCAATGGTTTAAAAGAAATATCATTTGACCGCGTTGTAATTATATCAAAATCATCTACAAACTGATTAAAATCAGTACAAAGAGCACAAATTACAAATATGATTGCACTTCCAACGAAGTAGTAAAAGGCAACGTTAATGTTATCGGCAGCACTCCACAAAAGACCAATTAATAAGGTACTGGTGCCGTGTGAAACAGATCCCCACAATCTTTGTTGACCTTTATGAATTATAAAGGAAATCAAAACATTAATATATTAAATAAATAGCTAAAGTTTTTTAATAATTCATTAAAAAGATCAACATACCGTAAAGTTCTCTTTTATCACCAAGAATTTTTAGTACTCCACTATCAACCAATGCATTAACAGGTACACCAAAGAAAGCAAACCATAGCGCAGCAAATAACACACACACTAGAATAAAACCATTATTACTTGAATTATTAACGTCGATTATTAATGGTAAAATCATTTGAACAATAACACTAAAGGTCGCCAAAGTATAAATTATAGCAATGATGAATCGATGTGCTTGAAATTTGTCAGCCAGGCCCGTCCAAAGAGGACAGCTCAAAGCAGAAATGAAAGGTGCAATAGAAAAGACAATACCAATTTGTGTAGATGTTAAATTTAAACTTGTATTATAAAAAATTGGGAGATAAGGAAGAACTGAGCCATTGCCCATACACAACGTAATAAATAATAATTTTGGTGCAAGATAAGGTACAGAATAAAATCTTGAAAGCATTTGATTCAAAAAATTCCAAATACACCCAGCACGAGTTTCACTCGGGTGTACCATGAAAGTACTTGAGCCATTTTGAAATATCTTTGAAACCCAATCTGGTGGAGCAAACTGTAAAGTAGTTGAGGATTGAGCCCGTTTAACGCGGGGTTTTTGTGATTTTTGAGGCACCATCGCGTAGAAAAAAACGTAAGATTCGTTTTGATTTCTACGTATAACGAATAACGTTGTGATTAAATTCTTTAACGTGTTACAAGCAGATAATCTAATTGGCCTAGAAAATTTTAAATCTTATAGGTCATTAACTTTTATGCACATACCCCCCATATTTAGAAGATAAAAAATATTCGGTTTACTTCTTGTTGCCTTAATTACAACTTTCATTCATGCTGTATCATTTTATTTTAATTGTACAGAAGTTCCGAAAGTATTTCCAAGACTACTTATTTACCATATGTAGATACCAGATTACTTCTATCTTCCATAATTCATATGAAAACTTCCTTGAAATTACGTAATTTCTGGTACTTATTAGAAAATTGGAAATGGCACAAACACTGAAATTAAGTTACATAACTCTGTTATCGTGGGGAAGCAAAGCATTTTTGTAAAAAAAAGAATTCGATTTCCCAATTTCTTAAAATCGGTATTTCCTGCGCTTTGCAAAAAGGTGTGACTCTGCTGATCATGATTTCATATAAAAAAAATCACTGATTCCTGGATTTACAGATTTTCCAATAAATACCCGGGTGTTTTAAAGGTTTCAAAACACGGTCCCTTTTTTTAAGTGACCTTATACATTGAGATCGATGATTATTTATATTTTCATAAATGGGTCCTTCCACAACAAATCGGGGTTTAGAGACGATCTAACCGATATTGAGATTTTTATTGGATAGTATTCACAAGTGCGCGAATAATTCATAATAAAAATTTCAGCATAGGTTGATATACTATAATTTGGTACAGTTCTATACGCAGTAATTTTACATATGCTGATTCTCTGTTCTATTTTTAGACCACTGTTAACGTTAGAATGCTTTAAATCGCTACTATCGCTACCACTATCACTAATAAAGTTAAAATTATATCAACAACGCATATCAGTATAATGTATGTGTATTCGCACTAAACTATATTACATATAAATATCTAAATTTATCTCAACAATCAAAAATTGATTAATCGTTGATATTTACAAATCAAAAAATCGTTTCTAAGCCCCGAAGGACCCAAATGATCTCTATGTATAAGGTCACTTAAATAAAAAAAGGGACCGGGTTCTGGAACTTTTGAAACACCCGGTATGTAATATTACTGATCGAATATATGATTGATAGCTATTTAGAATCTCAGAAGTTTCCTGAATGACCTAACAATCGAGCGCAAAGTCGCAATAAAGTTAGTTTATTATAATGTTCATATGAGTGTCGCGTGAAAAGTCTGATTACTTGTACGACTTAATAGCTAAAACCGAAGGGTTGATCCTTTGCATCACTGCGCCAAAAATTAAGCTTTTCTTTGAATATTATCTTGGGTACAACTATATCCATATGGAATATCTACATGGAATGTCTACATGGAACGAAAGTTCAACTAATCACTCGTACAACTTTAATCATTTTTATATATTTAGGTTTTCTACTTACTGTGGATATCAGATATACTGTATGTATGTACGTATGTACATACGTAGCGTTAAATCACACTATACCGGGTACAAGTCGTTATATGTAAAATTGACTTAAGTCGACTAGTCGGCTTAACCAAAAAAAAATTTCGAATATCGATATAAAATCACGTACGTATAAAGCAATAAATGCAGAAATATTAATATTAAATTGAAGAACATGTTTAAATAAAAAAATTGAATATCACGTAAATGGCTTGATATATCAAAAATAAAAATTATATTATTTTAAAAAATCGTAATAATAGCTCATTCTAGTATAAAAAACGATTTAATGCTATATATTTAATTTTACTTTTTTATTACTTTAAATTACATGAATTTTGTATATCTTACATTCAAAATTCTTTTTATTAACGAATTTATCCTATTCAATTAGCTATGTACAAATAAGCACTTCCAAGAGAAAATGTGACTCGGATATGACACTGAAGATCAATAATTTTTTTTTGTGCCTTAACTTTGTTACTCCAAAAAAATGTAGAGATTGTTGCAGAACTTCATGAAATACAAATGTTAAACCTTTTTATAAACCTTCTAAAATAGAATAGGCTAATTGGGTATCAATAAAAAAACTACATAAAGATAAAACAAAATAAAATTATACTTAAAGGATAATATTATACTGTATAAAACATATATCCCATGAAGTTGTATGACTTTTTTCACATGATCATTATAACCCAGATATAAAGTAAGGTAATCAAAGCCATTAGTGTTAGTTAATAAAAATTGAAAATAAGAGAAGATAGCAATAAAACTAAAATAGGAATGGCTCTAGATAAGGCTATATTAGTATATATAAAATATGTATCAGAAAAAATTTTTTAGTGCTGTTCTGTGTAGATTTGCAAAAAAATTAAATAATAAATTAAATAAAAATTTGTGCAAAACTTCAGACTCACTAGCTATAGCTACAGAAATTAAATACAGTTCTGCGCAAAATTTCAATATATGAAAATTTTGCAAAAATCTGTATTTTCGCAAGTTTTTGCAGATTTGCACTTATTTAATTTTCCCAATGATTTACAGTTAACTTTTCTAATCTTGTATTATTATTAATTATATAAAACCCTTATATTGATTATACAAAAGATTGTAAAATGTTATAAATCAATTTTTTATATTTAATTTAATTAAATTAATATTGACTAATAAAAGATAATGTATATTTTTTTAAGAGATAGCTATCTGGTTAATAATTGGGTTTATTGGTATTATAGCCAAATATGCTGTTATAGATGTAGTAGTTGTATTAAGTATTTGTAAGGTATGAATATTATTATAATTATTTATTTATTTATTTTTTTTTTTAACGATGCTGCCTCTTTATTACTCATTATAGTGGAATGTACACGAATTATATTATTTTTACAAGATTTTCAGTACATCATTGGTTATAAATTTCTAACTAGTATCTGTTATGCTGTCATCACCGAGTTCGTATTTCAAGCTACCTTTTAAGGCACTGCCGAAACCTGATCTGTATCTCAAGCCACAACCTTTCTAATTAGTCATCCCCTACCACAGATGTCCCAGGTCCCTCCCCCTGCGGTGTTTCAGTTCCCGAATTTCTAGAACTACCTTGAGTGAGACGTACCAAACCTTACGGTCCAGTATAGTTGTATTAACCCCAATTTACCTCACTATTGGTCCTCACATACCATAAAGTTTGCTTACCCTGACTCCAGATGCCTCCAAATCATTGGATAGTAGAATATTTCTATTTTGCTAGATATCACATGTCCCACATATATGTTCTTTATCTAGACTTCAGTAACTTATGCCATGGCTTTACCCATGTACTTGGGGTCAGGGCTAACTATTTAACCCCTATTTCTGCTTTTATTAGGTTCCCAACAACCCTGATACTCACATTTGGACTGTCTTCTTACCTGGATTCTTTATCGGTCTCTCCTTTACTTCCAGCCAGCAACCCAGAAAGATCAGTCTGCCCAGGCTTTAGGTACCTAAAAGATGCCCTCTCCTTGGTACATACTTTCGAAGCATATGTTCTTTTTTTTCAGTATGACAGAACCCGGTAGTTCAGCTAGTATGTCCTCTGCCATTAGGACCTGGTCATTTGGTTCTCCGATCTCAGGCCCCAGTTCAAATTTAGCCCTCTTGTGATACCATCAAAGATCATTGTTACTTCTAACTCGGAACTTCCCAAATGGGTTTTTAGTTATGCCAGTTTTTCAGATTTATTGCGCTATTGCTCCCATTACTAGATGGTGTGACCGAAGTTACAAATTAAATCCAACCGATATACATAGCCATCAACCGAACACAAGCCTATTTTTCAAATATTGTCACCATGGGATTCGAACTCTAGACCTGCCACTTTGAGAGGGTAACAACTAGACCACTACACTAAGTCGCCACATCTCTCATTATTATAATTATTTATATTTAATACTATTGCATTTTTTATATATTCATCAAGTGCAGAATTGACAATTTTAGCATGTTTTTTAGCCACATTAGTTTTAAACCATGTAATTAAGCAAGATATAACTATTTATATCTAAATCTGCAAGTGTATTAATAAAAGTATTAGAAACTCTTTTTGACAATCACTTGAACTAAAATTCTCACTAATAGAAAAAACAAAAAAATTTGTTGAAGAGTTGTGGTTTAATGATGGTTTGTTTAAAGATTAACTTACTGCTACAGGAGACTCCTCTACAAGGGATGTTTAGTATGCAAGCCAAGAGGATTATTATACAAGATAACTGGCAGGCAGTGCTTTTGTATAAAAAATCTTGGTAGAGTATAGGTGGTAAAGCCCAACTTTATTGACAAAGCTTTTAGGCTATTATTTCAAAAAAAAATATAGAGGAAACAACAAATTTCTATGTTGCTCTTAAGCTGCACTTCTTTTTCTGTTTTAAGTGGCTTCTCTATTATTTATTTTTGACTTCTTGCTATTCTTTAAAAAATTTCAAAAAAAAGTGGGAATTTGGCTTATCTTCTTCAAAAAATCAGCACTGTTTATATTCAAATCTAAACAGACTCGGTATATTACAACCAATGTGTCTCGTTTACTTAGAAGATATAGTATTACTCCACATAACTTGAATCAAAATCTTAGGTTAAAGAGGTATCTGAATTTGGCTGTTAGTTGGAAGGTATATATTAAGGCTTGGATTTAGAATTGAGATATACAATAGTTGTAGTTGTTATATAGTTTTTATTTTAACTTGGCATGGATTATAACAGTATATTTTTCTTTTTCATAGCAACTTTCAGATTGTTTTGCTGCTTCTTAATAGAGGTAGCATCCCACTTTGTTAGCCTTCTTGGCTTTTTTCTTTGTTTTTCTTTTTTTACATATCTTTTTTCTTCTTTTTTTTTCTTTAAAATTTCCCTTTTGTTTATTTTGTTTTGTTATTAGATATATATATATTTTTTTATAATCGGTGGTTTTGTAGTATTAGTATAAAATTACTACTTACTTTTGCTCTTGGTAAAGAAAGAAGAATTAAAGAAATTAGCTCTTGATGGACTGACAAAATCTATCCAACTTGTATACAAGATAGTGCAACAAGTTGCTTTGGGTATAGTTTCTACAGCCAGAAGATATCAAGCTTGCAATTTAAAAGCTTAGTTTAATTGGAATAATTTATTATTGTTAATTAAATAAATAAAGTTTTGTATTTGAGCTTTGACAAGACTGTCAAAGAGTTAAAAAAATAAAAATAAAAATAAAAAAAATTAGAAGTATTAAAAACATCAGTTGAATCTAAATACAATATTAAATATTTTTTAATATTATTCACAAATTTATTTCTTATTTTACAAAGAAAATAGCATACAAATAAAAGCTGTTTTTTAACCCAGGTTTGTATTTTCTTATTTTTTAATTGTATATTAGATGAGATATATAACTTATCAAAAAACAATTTTAGTCTTGCATCTTTCTCTTTCATAGTTACTTTAAATTTATTAAATAAATACATTATCAGCTTTTTTTTTTTATTTTCACATTTGAAATTAGATATTATCAGCTTTTTTAACTTTAGATTTTTTCAGATTATCGATATTCTCAAGATCAGGTTTTTTATTTTTAAACTATTCTGCATTAGTTAGAGCATGTTGCCAAAATTTAACTAAACTTTTTATTATAATTCTATTGTAGTAATTCAAACAAATTGTATTATCTATTTTAAAATAAAAAGATAAATTTCATTAGACTATTTTTTTATAATATTTTTAGTTTTATCTTTAGCTATTTGACTTTTTTTATATATTATAATTATGTATAAACTTATAATACTACTAGTAAATAGTATTTTTGTTTTCTAAATAAAGTAAATCAGGAGTATAATTTTTTTTTGATTTTTTTGTATAGTTAGTATTAATGTTTGTCTAAAGCTAAAAATAGCTTTTATATTAGTAAAATATTATATTCTCAAAAAGTACTTTAAAATATATAAATAAGTTATGCAATTAATTTTTATTAGCCAATTAAATGAATGTCTAACTATAAGCCCAACTCTTTACAAACAAGATTGATAGTTTGAGTTTAGCTAGAGATAATAATTTATAGAAGCTTTTGAATGCAAAGCTCTGTAGCAGTTAAACCATATAATATACATTTTTGCCAATAAAGAATTTTTGAAAGAAGCAGAAGGCTATATGTATAAATTTTAAAAAAGTAACTCTTAAGTAGTAAATATCTATTAAAGAACTTGTTTAAGAAAATAATATAACATAGTATAACTAAAAGTGGTAAAAGAAGTAATAAATATAATAAAAGGCTGTAGTAAAAGAATAGCTTTACCAAATATAAAACATATTTGGTACAATGAAACAAGAAAAACTAACTAAAATAAATTTCAAAAAGCATAAAAACAAATACTTTAGTAGTACAATAATAAAGATGGCTAGTAAGTAATAGTTACACAACCTATATAAAGTTTATAACAAAATACAGCAAAAATACAGGTTCCAAATTACTAGATTGTAACAGTAATTAAATAAAGTACTTAATCTCTATTCTAAGAATCTAAACTTTTACTATATAACACTATACCAATAAGAAATACTATAAAAGAATAATAGTCAAAAGGAGTTATATAGAACTCTTTCTAATAATCACTTAGACTACAATTTTCTAAAAACTTTTTACTAAGAAAAATATAGTACATTAGTGTAATAGTTATTAACTATTAATATTAGATATAGAAAAAGGAACTTTAAGCCAGTAGCTATTATTTAGAGGTATAGTAGTTCTTATATGCTACCAATATTGATATGAATATTGGGCTAATTTAAAAAGTATGATATCGGTAGAATAACAGGTATCAGTATTAGAGCAATATAAAGGATAGATA
>CAJVPY010002637.1:0-15695 GCA_910591965.1 Dentiscutata erythropus | reverse complement strand
ATTTGGCGCAGCTTACAGTATTAGTATATTTTAAGACGGTTTAATTTCTCTGCAACTTTGGGCGAAGATATAATTCATATTAGTTTTTTTAATCTGCTTTGAATTATTTCAAATTATTTTGCATAAAATTGCGTTATTTCTTGCGTAATAATGCGTAATTATCTTACGTAATATTTCGTAATTATATATTTCGCAATATTGCGAAAGTTATTATATAATATTATGGTTTTTTTATGCTTCGTAAATTATTGCGCAATATTACGCCCTATTAAATTTGCTGATGTACTATTTAATTCTAGTACTAACAATTCTATTTTCTCTTTTTTTTAGTATTTATTTATTTTAGAATCACGTGTCTACAAAGGTTTAGTAATTTGATTGATTAATATAATTTGTAAACAAGTTTTTTACAAAATAAGAATAACAACTTTTATATTTGTTATAGAAACAAAAACTAATTTAATTTTTTTTTTTTAAATTTCGATAATTTTGTCATTAACTTTTATTACTTATTTAACTGAACATTACATATATATTACATATATTTTTAACCTATCTAAGTAGTCGTTATGATCTCACCTGGCTACCCTATATAGCGTCCAGATGCAACCATCTGCACTATCTCACATGTGAGATAGACATTCTCAGGTACCTCAATCAAGAAGCACCCTAAGTTCTAATTTAACTCAGAACCCTAATATTTAATTAATTTGTATATACCCTGCTATATATACTACTGTACAACATTTACTAGTTATAATTCACCCCTCATTACTTATCACATTACCTCTAATTCATTTTTTATATAACTTCCAAATTGGTGTCCTAGGAGTTGGTGCTCTTCTTGCTTCCAGTTTGGTGTCTCTTGAGATGTTACTTCAGTTCCTAATTCATATCTCAAGCCAGGTGCTACTGCTGTCTGAAGACCTATATCTCAAGCCACCTGCTGCCGCTATTAGAAGAGCTGTTTGCATGGTTTTAGATATTTATGCCGTACACTACCAAATTAGGCTACTGCTCCTTTTATAGTACTCCCTATTGGTATGGTATTACAGAAGTCTAGATCCTTAGAACAGGAGTTAAGTACCTCATTTAATTACTGTTACAAGCCAGTAACCTGAGACCTGCACTTCTGTCATGTTTTGTCATACTTCCACGACTCCCATATAGGTTGTACAACACATTACTCACTGGCTAACTTTATTTTTATACCACTGGAGTGCTTGCTTCTATGCTTTTTGGGGTTTCTTTTAGCCAGTTTTTCTTGTTTCCTTGTGCCAGAGGTGTTCTATATTTGGTAAGGCCATTCTCTTACCACAGCCCCTTACTATGTTCACCACTTCTCTCACCACTTTTGGATACATTGCATACAGCCATCCTCCCAATCAATATCTCAATGCCACCTTAGGGTTGTTGGTGCTACCTTGCCAATTGTGAATTCACATGCACAGCCTTCTGCAGTATTACCTTTTGTGATCCATATCATATGCAGTGCCTGATCTTCTCTATGACTTGGGACTTCTTTCAAGAATTCTTTATCTGCCAAATATATACTTCACATGATCTTACCACCACAGGGTTTTGCATTCAAAAGCCCCCAAAGGTTACAGAGATAATTAATAAAATTAATTACCACCAGCTATAATTGAACTGTTGACCTCGTCTGTGGAGGGTTAGATATCTAGACCACTAGGCTATGGGACCCTAACCTATCTAATTTCAATTTTATTTTAAGCAATTTTATAATTTTTTTATTATAAGATTTAGAAACAAGAAAAAACTTTAAAAAACCAACTTCTATTTATAATCTTTTTGAAGTTTTATGCCTCAAATAAGTTGAGTTTTTATTAAGCAAAAAGATAGGTCTTTATATACTTTAGACCTTTTACTATATATCTATAGCTATATTTTCTATTTCTAACTATCTTACTATGCTTTTTATATATTTTTGAAAGTTTTATATATTTTGTATAAGTTGTTTGATTTGTATAAGTTGTATGTTTTGTATATTTTGTACATTTTGTATGGGATTAATTGACATCTATCTATAGTAAGAATATCTCTTTTTACAAATTTTAATTAACACCTATATAACAATAACAATAATATTAATAAAATAATAATAATAATAATAATTAAGTAATATAGCATCTAGTGTGCTGCTTATATCATATATTGTGGGCTTACTAAAAGCTATTAGTTTAAATTAATGTGTTGATTAAATTTTTTTGGCTAGTACCAGTTATTATATTATATTAATATATGTATTACACAAGGTTTTGCAAACCTGGCACTAATAATTTGAACTAAAAAAATTTTCTTAATTAGTTAACCAAACTAAATTATTTTATTCAACTAATTGCTAGCAAGTTAAAACTAATATCTTTATTATCTTTAAAAACTCTTAAAGCTTTCTTGAATTTTTGTTTTAATCTTATTTATCTTTATATTAAGATAGTATTTGGGTCAAAAAATAATGACCCAGATAGATCAAATGTCGACCTCCAGGTTAATAAATCATATAAATCATATATGATATGTGCCTATTATAAACATACTAACAAATATTTAAATTAGATTTTTTCAGAGTTTATATTGTATAAGAAATATTTGTATATTAATTAATTGACTTGTGTATTATTTAAACATGCCTATGTGTGTTATTTCAAAATAAGCACTGATTTTTTTGAATTCAATACTGTTAATTTTTTATAAATAGAAGTTGTCTAAAGTATATGAAACATGGCTAATCAAATTATAGAATTTGATAAAGCAAGTCAAGAACTAAAAACAAAAAATCTATAGTTTAAATCTATATTGGGTAAGTTAATTAAAAATATCAAAAAGGCAATTTTGCTTAATTGTTTAAAATCTAATTTTTTTCTAATATAATATGATTTAATTCTAAAGTTAATTTAATAAATATATATTTAAAAATCTGCTCCACTTTAGATATCCTTTATAAATGTATATAATTAAGAAAAAGTACACTTACAAAATGTGCACTTATAAAATATAATATACATATAATAGTATATTATATTAGACAAATAGCATTAGGATGCAGTACAAAATTTTTGGATTTGATTGATAATTTGTGTAATATCTAACAACTTGTAAACTAAATTTTTTTTAAATTTTATTTGAACTTTAAACAAAGATATATTAACAACTACCAAGCCTAATTCAATAAACTTTTTAATTTGGATTCTATAAATTTATAAAATCTAAATAAAAAAGATTTATTAAATTTGGCTTGGTGGTTGTTAATATATCTTTGCTCAAAGTTCAGAAACATTTTTTATAGCTTTATTTTAATAAAGATGTTTTGAGTTTTCTTAAAATTTAAGCAAAGCTACTTTATCAACTACTACATTCTACAGATTCTTAGAATTTAATAAAAAAAGTTAATTAAATTTAACTTGGTAGTTGTTATGATGTCTTTACTTAAAGCTTAAAAAAAAGTTTAGCATAGCTTTGTTTTTATAGATGTTTTAAGTTTTTTTAAAATTTTGAGTAAAGATATCTCATTAGCTACCAAGTCAAATTTAATAAAAATTTTTATTTTTATTCTACAGATTTGTAAAATTTAAATAAAAAAAGTTTATTAAATTTAACCTAGTAGCTGATAGTGCTCTCCATTAAGCCAGCTCAAATAGGCTCAGAGAAATTTTGATCTGGCTTGTTTTTGGCTTGAAAGGCTCACGAACCTTAGTACAGATTATGTGACTATTTATCACATGACTTTTATGTGACTTTTACATAATTTTTCGTCAAATCATAATATTTTGTCACGTGAAAATCATGTGAAAGTCATGTGATAAACATCACATGATTTGTACTAAGGCTCATGAGCCTTTTAAGCAAAAAATGAGCTAGACCAAAATTTCTATAAGCCGATTTGAGCTGGCTCAATGGAAAGCACTAGTAGCTAATGAGATATCTTTGCTCAAAGTTTAAGAAAAAGTTTAGTACAGCTTTATTTTGGTAGATGTTTTGATCTTTTTAAAGCTTTAAGTGAAGATATCTCATCAATCACCTGGTTAAATTTGATAAACTTTTTTTATTTAAACTCTACAAATCTGTAGAATACAATTTAAAAAAAATTATTAAATTTGACTTGGTAGTAATGAAATATCTTTGCTTAAATTTTAAGAAAACTCAATACTTTATTAAAATAAAGCTGCACTGAAGCTTTTTTAAACTTTAAAAAAAGATATCTTAACAACCATGAAGCCAAATTCACTAAACCTTTTTTTATCAATATTCTATAAACTTATAGAATCCAAATTAAAAATAATATCAAATTTGGCTTAATAGTTGTCAATATATCTTTGTTTAAAGTTTGAAAAAATTTAATTTATAGTCATTAAATATTATCCAAAATATCAATCAAATTTGGAAATTTTGTTTTGCACCCTAATTCTGTTTATTATATAGATTAAATAAAGTATACTTATGAAAAGAAAGTGCATGTGAAGTGTACTTATAAAGGATATACTTATAGAAGATCAGCTGTGTTATTTTACACTTATTTAGTATTGTTAGCAGCTAAGTTAATACTCTCATAATAGCACCAGGCTATGAAAATATATATATATATTAATATCAGAATTATGCTTTCAGAACATAACTTGTATCAAATAAAAATAAACTTCAAAAGAGATCTAATTAGAAAATTGCTATATTTGCTTTTGGAAAAGAACCATGGCCAATTTGTGACCAAATTGTGGCAAAATCAAAGCTGCAAAAATCCCAAACCTAAGGTAAACTGGGAAAAAAAGATTAGACAAAAAAATTAAAACTATGAAAGGCCTATCCTTCTATAAATGACTAATAAAACAGGACCAAAAAGTGATAATAATTCACTGGTATAGGGCAAAGTATGAAAAGAGTATAACAGTGTTAGAATGCTACTGATATTATCATAGAAAAAAAAGATGTATTAAAGAGATGAAATAATATTATAATAATAATATAAGGGGTGAGACCTAGAATTTTTTAGCTTTCTTTTATTTTTTGTATAAATCAAGTAGCAATTTGCTACAGTTATAAAGGCAATGAAGTTCAATTTCAAAATAATAAAAAGTACAATTTAAATAAAAACCTAATACCTTGTATATATAAGTTATTCATTTTGTCTCATATTTATATATATAACAAATTTATTATGCCATATCTTTGCCAAATTCTAATCACTACCTCTTGTTTTAATTTTGTTGTATTGTTTGTATAGTTTTAAAGTAGTTTGATTGTTATTCTATTTTGCTTTGCTTTCTCATTTAGCTTCTAACAGTATTAAAAACTTTTTGACCTTAATTGCAATCCAGGCTTATTGGTCTTTATCTATACTGCTTGATCTAATTTTTGACTCTTAACTTATCAAGAAACTAACTTATACTGTCTCAGTAAGAGCTTTAGTAAAATTGTAATTTATCAGTATAATTAATCACAATATATAATACACATAAAATATTATTTTGGTAAATTTTGCCTATTTTAAATCATTTCTGTTTAATCTGGGTTAGATTAATTTTTGATACATGACTTGTTGGGTTGAAGTAATCTGTATGAGTCAACTGACTCAGATAATATCTCTACTTTTATATCTATTTATTTTGTTTTTAGATCTTTTTAGATTACTCTCTTCTTATATCATTTTCACACTATAACAACTGCAAACTAATTATCTAATTCTCAGCTAAGAATTTTCTCAATCAGTTTACTGAAATTTATTCAGTTTAGGCCAATTAACCAATATAGCCCAATTAATTCAAGTTACTATTTGGTGCATACCTGTGTTTTACAAAAAATATAAGTATAAATATGAATACAAAATTTTAAGCAAAAATATAAGCACAAATACTAAAATTTAAATATAAATATAAAAAATTTGGTATGTAAATAAGTATAGATATAAAAATTTGGTATAGACATAAGTATAGATATAAAAATTTTAACATGGATAGCACAAACCTGATAATATAAATTATTACAAATATAAAAAAACAAAATTTGTTTATAAAATAGCTACAATATTATTACAATAATTATTTTTATAATAATTGTAAAATCAGATTAACATAAATATTATACAATATTAAAATAGACATGCTACCAAAAATACAAACTTTGATGTATATATCTTAGGATTAGAAGTTAGTATTGAAGTTAGTTTTAGAGTAAAGTTTATAATAAACAAGTATAAATAAGTTTTAGAAAGCTAAATAAAAACCCATGATAGTTTTTAAAAAAAGTATCAATATTAACAACTTAGTTCACAGATAATTAATTCACAAACAAATTATTTTTTTACAGATAACTAAATTACATGTTCATTTTATTGACTGCTCATTTTGTAGACAACTTATTTTATTAATAGTATCTCACAACTATTTTTTTTTAAAAAAATTGTATTAATCATCCAATTCTAAATAGAATTACTTTGTGAAATGAATTGTCAACAAAATAAACTATATACAAAGTAAGCTATTGATGAAATAAACTACTATATTTGTGAAATATATTTATCAGTAATTGAGATAAGGAAAATATATATAATATTGTATAATATAATTTTTTGATTTTATATTTTTCTTTTAGATATTATTAGACATTTTAAATATGCTTTTATTTTTTTTAAAAATTTTTTGGCCTATTTGTGTTTTTACTATAAAGGTTCATACAAAATCTAGATCTGTTTCATTTCACCAATTTTTAATCTATTTAGTAGACCCAAATCAGTACTCATCTAGAAGTTACATTATAAGAAAAAAAAAATTTAAAGCACATTACACTTTATATTTATAATAAATATTCTAACTAGTTAAAAAAAAAAACTATATATATATATTTTTTTATATATACAACATAGCAACTTTATTAGTCAAAATTAACACCTTTTACAAAACAATTAATATATAGTTTCTAATTACATTTGTGCTACTTTTACTAGTCACCCAATGTGGCATTATACTCCTTATTTTCCCTATATTACTTTTCTATTAACTATTTCAAGCCAACTTCAAGCTAGGGTCAGTTGGGCAAAAACATTGTTTTTGACCACTTGATCCATTTTTATTGACCCACCCTAAAAAAAAAAAAAAAAAAACATTGTTTTTGACCCACATAGTATAAAACGATCACATTGTTATAAATTGCGAAATTTATATATTATTTATAATCGCGTCCATAAAATTATAAGATGTACTACGTACGTATAACCTTATCGCTATACATTATAATATTCACTACTGCACTATGTATAATTTGTTATATGCACATAATATATTAAGACATAATAATGTTTTAGAATCTTTATAAATTTTCATTCGACTCTAATCTAGACATTTGCTTTGTCTTATTTTTTTTGCTGTCAAACCATGTGAATAACTTTTTTTTATTTTGTTCAGCATTATTACTTAAACAAATATCTTGTTCAAGGCAAGATTTTACGAAGTCGCATCGCTTCCAATCAGTCTGCTTCTCTTCAAAAAGCCTTTCAAGTTTGGATCGTGTAATATCTTTGTTGAATAACACTGCATTAACGCTGTCTTCACGTTGAACGGACTATATATTAAAAATTTATAATTAATATGCTATATAGCACATATAAATATAATACACATTTATTTTAATAATTATATTACCTGTCTTCTTGAAACACTACGTTTTCGATTGCGAATTGCAACTGTTCTTCGTTTTTGAATTGACGGAGACAATAAATTTGATTGCTCTCCCGGATTACATAGCAAAGTTTGGTCCAATTCAAATGCAGCTGATGGTTCTAATTTATCATCAAGTAGCATTAAATTATTATCGCTATCCTTATTGTCAATATTCTAAGAAAAGTAATATGTTTGTAAATTATATAAAATGCATGGAATTTATTTGACGTATATGTATATACGTACATACCTCTTTATTAGATATTACATTTGCAAAACCGGTTGACTTTCGAGGTTTTGCACCATGAATTTTAGGAGTACTGACATTTAAAGTTCTCCGTGTAGGCATCTCAGCAGGCCGAAATGGGTCTCTTTCTGTAGCTCCACGTTCATAGGGGAAAAAAATATCATTACCTTGTATTGAATAAATATGAAGAATCTCTTCCAACGCAGCATCAGTTGAACCACTATATATAATCTGATTCTTTTGCTCTCTTGGCATTGCGCGTTCTTTATTGCGGAAATATTGTACAAGATCATCCTTAATAATATCCAGTGTAATTTTATTATCTTCAACCTCATTAAACAACCGTGCTGCATAGACATGCTTACATACGTCTCGAAAGGAGCCATTCCATATAAAATCCAAACACGTACATTCCCCTGTAAAAATATTGACAAGATAGTAATCTTTTTGCTGCGCAACAGGATGTTTAGATGCAAATTCATTTAACATTGGTTGAAATAATTTGCTTGATTTGTCATCAATACTAATTCTTCGCATAGTGTATGGGGATCTAAATCCGCCATTTCCCTTTTTTATATAAAAATATGTATCTGATCCTTCAATCGCAGATTTAACTAAGTTAAGTATAACGTAAAGACGTCCTTGGTTCAATCGTCGCTTCATATCCATTGGTTGCTTAAATAGTAGTGTCTGATGCTCTATAATTCGTGAATTCCAATATGTTACCTGACCTGCTTCAAATACCAACTGTGAAGAGGTCTCTTTAATAATATTATCCCGTGTTAAAGTAATACCATATAATCTTTCAATAAAGCGGTTAACTGGCTGAGTACCTACGCGTCGGCCTTCAACTGACTTATTCATTCTCTCTGTGAGATTGTTTGTAGTCATAGGCTTAGTATTTGGTGAATCATTTGCAGATGGCATTCGACCACCATCAATAAAGCAATTGATCCATTCTTCAGACAACCAATTTGAAAATAAATCATTACACAGAAATTCTTTTGCAACTTCAGTGAGTGGTAGAGATTTAATAAAAAGCTGATAAGCCTCCCCAAGCTTTAAGGCCTCATCTACACTTCGGCTTCGACCTACTATTTTGAAAGCTATAGCAATTGGATAACGGTAACGGTCATCAATTCTTAAGTTTTTAAAGTGTTCACTAAATGTTTGCATTATGTGAAACCAACATAAAATTACACCACGAAGAATAGGCTGAAGTCCTCGTTTTGTTGGTCGATGCTTATCAATCATAGCAAATGGCTGCCATCGTTGTACACACCGCCGGGTTCTCATAAATCCTTTACTATTTGGTAAATCCACATATTCATATTCATGCATGCAATCAATTTCATTACACAGAATATTTCGTTGAACAGCTTCTACAGCAAGTCTAATCGTATGGTTATTTTCTTTATTTGATAACCCAAATGCAATTGGAGTTCCATAACCTGCATTATCCTCAACTACTAAAGATAAAATTGGTGCCCCATCACAATTTAAGTCGTACTTTCCATCAATGCCAAAGCAAAATGAGCCAAAGTCACGTGCTTGCTGAAGCCATAAATTATCGCTCAAGGTAAGCTGATAATAATGTTCAGAATTGTTTTCGGGCACATTCATATCAGGTTGTTGGTAGTATAATATGACACCTTTTTGTTTTAATATACCAGTTACCAATTCATGCACAATTGTCCAAGGACCTACATTTTTTCTTGCACGTAAGCTATCTCTTTCAATAAGTTGACGAAGCTTCATGTCATCACATATCGAATTTTGGCCTCTATACAAATGTTCAAGTTCATTTGGTGAAATACCATTATGTGGTGCGAGAAGTTTCATTTTTATTTCTTTCGTTGTTCGCTTGTCTGCTCGATGGCTTGTAATTGCAAGATCACGGGCTTCCCTACTTAAATTAATTCGAGATAATGCAGATGTTTCTCGAATAATGTTTGGTGGAATATGATTACCTTTAATAGTCATGCGTACAGGAAATTCTGTTTCAACTTCAGAAAGCATAACCTCTGTAAGAATTCGTACACTACATTTGTGCATGTCAAAAGGATTTTTGAGGTTACATTGATCTGAATAATAATTACATGTTTCCATACATTTGCCGATCCCACCACACGATCTTTGGCAGCTGCCTTCACCAGAACAAAACCAGGTCCATCGCCAAACATGAATATCGCCTTCATTTCCTGCATGTATTTGTTGAACTCGGCATTTTCCATTTTCAGTAAGTCGTAGAATATCATCAAGGCGGTTTGTTGATTTACTTTCACCCTTTTTAGTCTTCCATCCAATATAGTCAACAGAACCTTCTACACGCTCAACTATCACAAGTCCTTGTTTTACTGCTTCATTTACTCGTTTTCGGCTTTGGACCTTATAACGGGTATTTTGTGATATAGGAAGCGAATACAGGTAACGTTCTACTGCTCGCCCAAATGGTAGTTGAACATTGCCATTACTATCTATACGAAAAGGATGGAAAGTCATCTTGCACGAAATTAATTGTATATTTATTTTCGGGTGAAAACTATTTTATCGTAGTCTAATCAAAGACGAGTTGCAGTAGGAAATATAGTTTATGTTCTTCAGTTTTTCGCTAGGCAAAAAGATCTACGCTCTTTATTATTTTGTCTTTTATATAAAATATTTATCATTACATAATTTTACTTTATAACTTTAATATACATTGATTACAGATTAATTACGCTAAACTTCAATATACGTTCAGTTTATTACAGATTAATTATGCAGTAATTCAATTTATTACAGACTAATTATGCCGTAATTCTAATTCCGACCATATAATAGTGATTTTGGTCACATTTCATTTTGATGAAAGACCGAACATTGTTGTGTTACATGCACGAGTCAAAAACGATATGCAATTTTTTTTTTTTTATGGGCCGGGTCAAAAAAATGGGTCGGGTAAGTCAAAAACAATGTTTTTGCGTCAGTTGGAGCAACCTAAAAAAAAAAAAAAAAAACTATATTTAATTAATAAGGATCCTATAGTTTGCACCTGGGTTTAATTCAGTAGGTCTACTGTTTTGAAAAACCTTATATATGAATTTTTTATTGTATTTCTTAATTTATTAAATCTGGCCTAAACTATACATACTATATTTTCTTATATGAAATTTAGATAAGACTATACTTATATATGAAACTAGAAATAGGTTTAGTTATGTTATAGCTAGCTAACTAATTGTTTATAGCTGTAGTTGATAATAGTTAACTAGATTAGCTTAGCTGACTAGCTGGCTGATACTAAATTTTTTATTTTAGAATTAATACAAAAAATATCTTTACTGTAAATTTTCAACTTTGATTAGCTAAGTCTGAATTCAAACCCAAACTGGGGCCCAAGATTAAAGAACTGAGCAACCAGGTTCTAATGGCAGAGGACATATCAGCTGAACTACTGAGTTGTCGCACTAGAGTAAAAGGACATATGCTCTGAAAATAGAACCAAGGGGAGGGTATTCTTTAGGCATCTAAAGCCTGGGCAGACCGACCCTTTCCAGTTGTTAGCTAGAAGTAAAGAAGAGACCGATAAAGAATTCAGTTAAGAAAATGGTTTAAATGCGGGGTATTGGAGTTGCTAAGACCAAAACAAGAGCAAAGAATATATAATAGGCATCTAATTAGAAAGATTGGTGCTTAAAAAATATCTATAGAATAGCAGTACCCCAAAAGGTGGCATGAGATATGAATAAGGAATGACAGGTCAATATGTATTAATTAGAAAGAAGTTATAGAAACTAGCATGTGAATACATGTGTGAGATATGTATTGCTGTGTTAGGTTTACCTCAAGGATAGTTAAGTGTTCTAAGGTAGAGTGCAAAATCTAAATTAGGTAATACCAAAATCTAGTATATGAATAGTGAGAAAACCTATTGAGTTAGAGAGCTAATAGAGGTAGTTAGAACCAGATAGTTTAAATGGATACCCTCTAGTTGAAGTGCAGGTATAGCAAATAGTATAGAACCTTTGGGCGAACTATTTAAATAGGCACTTAAAAGATGCATATGTGGCTTAATGTACCATCATTATAATTATATATAAAACTCTATCTATACTCTAATAAAAAGTTCTTCAGACCAAAAAGGGCACTTTAATACTAAAAAAAAACTTTAATTAGCTAAGTACAACAATTACAAATTTAGGCTGAAATTACTCAAAATTTTACTAATAAATTACAGCTGCCTATTAAATAAAAAATTTTTATGTACTATAGAGCCATTTCTCTAAAATTATATATTTTTGTAATAAAAAAGTTAAATCCTTAATTCTGGCCAAATTTTGTATATTGTGGGCCAAATTTTGTAAATCATAGCAGTTAGCCAAGCAAATTTGAAAATTTGCTATAGCAAATTTATACAATAGCTAAGGTATATAGTTATTAAAAAATCTTTATTTAAAGTAAAAAAAAAATTCTTAATAACCATTTATAATTTTTTTATTTTAATTATACAAATTTAAAAAAAATTGCTAAGTTTAATTAAGTAGTTTTGTGTAGTTATAGAGAAATATTGGTTGATTTTTAGTATAACTAGGCAATATAGAATTATTATTTCTTAAATGGTAAACAATTGCAAGCAAATTTGCCTGCAATTTTTAATATAAATATACTTCTGATCTATTTTTTTAAAAATCAAAAATATTAAAATAAAATTTTTTTTATAATATTTAAAACTATAAATTATATAATAGTTTTATTTAATTTTATATTATACAGAAAAAATATTTTTTTTACTTATTAACTTAAAATAGATAAATTTCTAAAAAATTGCTAATTAATTAAAAAAATTATTTACTAATTTATAGTAAATTATAAATATTAGTTTTAGATTTATAATTCTTAATACAAAATTATAACTTATATAAAAAGTAATTTATTTTGAAATAAAAATTTTATTACTTATTAAAAAACTAAATTTGGTAAGATCTACACAGATCTGTTATTTTAGAAAATTTTTTATAAATCTTATATTTACAATAATTTGTGATCTAGAGATCAGAATTTAATGATTTTGGTACTATTCGAACTGTTTCATTGAGTCAAATCAAATAATAACAAAATCATTAAATTCTAATTACTATATTACAAGTTATTGTTATTGAACCAAAATTTATAAAACTTTAGCTTTCTCGAGTTCTAGTAATTATAATTTAATCATTTTAATAATATTCAATTCATGATTAGATGGTTTGAATGATATCAAAATCATTAAATTCTAATGTATAGTCAAACCTCTCTATAGTCACTCTCAATATAAGCACATCATATAAAAATTATTTTTATAATCATGTTTATTTTAAAACCAGCTATTATAAATATATAGAAAAAACTTCTTTATAAGCATAGCTTAGTAAAATTTTCTTTACAATCACACAAATCTTTATTTTGAGGGGTGGGAGGTTAGACTGTATATAAATTCAACAAAAACAATTTGAATTTCTATATAAAAACTATGCCAGAGATTGTTTTTTGCAAATATCTTGAGATCTAGTGATCAGAATTTAATGATTTTGGTATCATTCGAACTGTCTCATCAAGATGAATCAAAAGATGTCAAAAGAATTGAATTTCAATTACTAGAACTCAAGATTGTTAAAGTTTTATAAAATTTGGTTCAATAGCAATAAATTGTAATATAATGATTAAAATCTAGTGATTTTGGTACTATTCGATTCATCTCAATGAAACAGTTCAAATAATACCAAAATCATTAAATACTGATTACTAAATCACAAATTATTATAAATTTGCAAAAGTTAAATTTGATAAATTTGGACCAAATTTTTTTTTTTAATATTTAAAAATTTTTTAATAATATTTAAAGTTTTTTTAAATAAAATTAATAAAATATATTTAAATAATATATATACTAGTGTAGTGGTCTAGTCTTTACTCTCTTCAAGTGGCAGGTCTAAAGTTCAAATTTCACTAGCAATGATATTTGAAAAATAGGCCTGTATTTGGTTGACAGCTATGCTTATCAGTTGAATTTAGAACTAAATTTGTAACTTTGGTCACACTATCTTGTAATGGGAGCTTTGGCACAATAAATCTTAGGAACTAGTATAACCAAAAACCTATTTGGGAAGTTCCAAATCTGGATGTAATAGTAATCTTCAATGGTATTATAGAAGTGCTGAATTTAAACTGGGGCCCGAGATCAGAGAACTGAGCAACCAGGTCCTATCCTATAGTGGAGGACACACCAGCCAAACTGTCAGGTTGTTGCACTAGAGGAAAAGGGCATATGTTCCAAAAGTATGAACCAAGGGAAGGGCGTCCTTTAGACACCTAAAGCCTGAGCAGACCAACTCTTCCGAGTTGCCAGCTAGAAGTAAGGGAGGGACCGATAGAGAATTCAGATAAGAAGATGGTTCTAAGTATGAGTACCGGGGTTGTTGTGAACTGTTAAAAGTAATTAGTATATAATAGAAAACTAATTAAGAAGGTTGTGGCTTGAGATATGGATTGGGTTACGGCAGTGCTTTAAAAGGTAGCTTGAGATATAGACTCAGTGTCGGCAGCACAACAGATACTAACTAGAAAGATATTATAAAACATGCAGATAAATACATGTGTGGAACATGTATCTCTCTGTTGGGCTTACCTTTGAGGATAGTAAAGTGTTCTAAGTTATACTTGCTGCCCAAACCTAGACAAATCCCAAACCCCTATAAAACAATTGCTATTTATAAAAAATTAAATCAAACAAATAATTCTAAAATTTTATAAATATATTATCTATAGCTATAAGAATATATTTAAATAAAAGTTATTAATAAAATTTTTAAGCTATAAGTTTGGCCAGACCCTTTGAGTTTGTCCACTTTAAGTTTACTTAAAGTGGATAAACTCAAAGGGTCTGGCCAAACTCATAGCTTAAAAATTTTATTAATAACCTTTGTTTAAATAAATCAAATATATTTTTATAGCTATAAATAATATATTTATAAAATTTTAGAATTATTTGCTTGATTTAATTTTTTATAAATAGCAATTGTATTTTAGAGATTTGGGATTTGTCTAGGTTTAGGTAGCAAGTATAGTCCTAAGTTGGCTGTTTATATAGTGGTGTCACAAAACCTACATTTGAATAGTGAGCTACATCTGCGTTAAGATGGGCATCAGGCCAAATTTGTTAAGACCAGAAGGTTTAAATGAGTATCTCTGTAGTTGGGATACAGATATAGCAAATAGTGTAGAACTCTTAGCATAGCACAACTGCTTTGGGTGGACTACTTAAATTAGGCACCAAAAGTGCACGTGTAGCTTAATATATCTTCATCAAAATATATAGTATCTGAACTCAACTTAATAAAAATTACTGACCAAGAAGGTCTTCTTTAATTAAATATATATATATATATATATATATATATAATTATAAAAATGCTATTAATACCCGGAAGGGATAGAATTAAACAACTCTCTAACGTCCAACCTGATTGTTGCTAACCCTTGCGGAACCGTGCAAGCCGGGTATACGGTGACCGACGTAGAAGACTATCCTCATGTGGCATCATCTTCAACATCTCTAAACCCCTATGATCCACATACCACACTAAATACCAACAATGATCAACTCTCTGATTCATCATACTCATCATACGAAGTAATATCAGAAGAAGAATACAACAGTGAAGATTACCATGTACCAAACCACTCCTCTCATGAAACAATCACTCAAGTAACAGAAACACTTGGAACTATAGACCTTCTTACATGCTATAATAAATTTCTCT